>PVIR01027544.1:0-22902 GCA_004026965.1 Petromus typicus | reverse complement strand
TATTTTATTGACTATTGCATGTCCTTTATTTCACAATAAACTTCACAATAAAATGATTGTTTTGTGAGAATCTACAAAATAACCTGATGTGATTTTTATTAGAATCTTAATGAATCTAAATAATCCATTGAGAAGAACTGACATCTTGATAATACTGTCTTTCTGTAAGTGGTCCTGCACTATCTCTCTTTTTACTTAGTCTATAATTCTGACCAGTTTATAAAATGTGTCCATAGTATCTCCTGTGAGTGTTACACTTTTCATAATTCTGTCTACTTGTCACTGTACCAGATTTTGCCTCATGTATTTTGCAACTGATATAAGGTCCATAAATATTTAACTTTTTTTTGTTCTCTGCATAAATTGAGCCTGTTAGCTTTATGAAATGATCGTTTTTATTCCCAGTGATACTCCTCATATTGAAATTCACTCTGTCTAATATAGCTTTCCGCTTGCATCAGAGACTGTGATGCAGCCTTTTCCCACCCTTTTATTTTCAAACTCTGTGTACCCAGTACCTGAAGTAATTTTTACTGCATAGCGTGGAGTACAGACTTTCTTGTTTTCCCCCCATAAAGATCTTTCTCTGCCTTTTCGTTAAAACATGCATCTAAGAAGTTTTCCACTCTAACTGGGGGATATTTCTCTTCCTGAAGTCTTCAAATTGTTGTCCCCCTACCTTTGGTGTTTTCCACAGGGACATGAGCATGCAGCGTCCCTCTGCCCACTCCAGAGGGTTTTGTCGCTCTCCTGTCTGGTCCTATGCCCTGTGACCTCTAGTTGCTTATATTTTGTTTTATTTATAATATTTCACATTATATACAAGAATATAATATATATTATTTGTTATATGCTGAGTACCATATGTTCTCACATGTGACATACTAATGGAATATTTATTGTATATCAGCTGTAGTTCTCTGCATAGCCAGGGAGTGTGGTGGGACTCAACTGAAAACAAACAAACAAACAAACAAACAAGCAAAACAAAGCGTAAGCTTGCATCACCAGTGCCGCTTGGAGAGATGCAAGGGAAATAAAAAGCAACTTGTTAATTATTTATCACACTTTTTAGAATTTCTCCTTACCATGCATCTGACCTTTATTATTTTTTTAAATATCATACTAACACCCTCCTTGTATCACTTTTTATTTGTGATTTTCTTTCAATTTTTTTCTAGGTTGAGTAGATTGCATATTAAGACATTCATGTATCTGAGAATATTAAAATTATTGTATGCTTAAGTGGTCTTATATTTTATAAATCCTTTCATATCTAAAATAATTGAATTTTTCATAATAAATTCTGATTTTATTTGTGTATTATATTCAAAAATAATTGTTTCCAAGATTTGGAGGCATATTTTATTTTTTCTTTCTATGTTTCTTTGATATTGAGTATTGAACCCAGGGTCTTGCACATGATGGACAGATAACTCTAGTTCTGTGCTACATCCTGGCCTTTTTAGAGAGAAGCTTTCACTGAGTTCCTCAATGCTGGCCAAGTCAAAAAATGGACATTTTCTCAGATGAAGAAGTAGAAATAGCAAACAAACATACACAAAAAAAATGTTCAGTATCACTGGCTACTGAGATTCCATCTCACTCCAGAAAGAATGGCTGCTATTAGAGATCAACCAATAATAAATGCTTGTGGGGCTTTGGGGAATAATGTATGTAATAAAACCTAATTTAATTTTTTTCTGCTTTGTACATAATCTCTATACTTTTCCATCTAGAAAGCTTTTGTAACATTTTATAGTTTGTTTTTTATCTTGTAAATATCTAGCGAATGAAGACTTGGTGAGTAATTTGACTCACCAATTTTACTCACCAATACAGTAATATTTTACTGAAGTAATTGCAATGGAAGTGGTAGGTGATATTGGTCTTATATGACCTTGTGGGGATGGTTTTTATTTGCTTGTTTGTTTGTTTGTTTGTTTATTTTTCCAAAAGATAAAGTTTCTTTACCTGTTAGGAAGAGAACCTTAAGTAGCCTCCCTTCTCCATGTGTGAATGTCCATACATTTTTATTTGATTTGTTTGATAATTATCCTTTTCAAGGTTCATTAAACTATTTTGATGTCTTGGAGTGGATATTATTTTCATGATAATGCCATTTTTTTTTTTTTTTTTTTTTTTTTTTTTTTTTTTTTTTTTTTTTTAGGTTTTTTGAGACAGGGTCTCGCTTTGTGGTTCAGATTGGCCCTGAGCTCAGCCTCAAACTCACATCACAATCCTCCTGCCTCTCCCTCCTGAGTGCTGGGATTACAGGCGTGAGCCACCACGCCCGGCACTGTGGTATGTGGTACTGGTTGCTGCTGGGTGTGGGTCTCCACACCCAGTATTGTTATGTGGTTACAGGCAAATTGAACCCGGGCCCTTGCACTTTCAAGACAGGCGCCAGAACCACTGAGCTAACTCCCCGGCCCAATAATGCCATCTTTGATGACACTTTTCTATATTAAGTCATTAGAAAAATCCCTTTTTGCATATGTCACAAAAAACTAGATCTTAAAGCTGAAGGAAAATCATGCCCTCTCATAATGAAATAAAGTTCATATTTTTAAAATAAGCCTTCAGCCATCAGTCCAGAGCTAGTTACAGAAACATTCACTTTGGATATGAGAAAAGCATTCTTATCTATAGAATAGTAGGGGAGGATAGCTCAGTGAGCTTGGCTAACAAAAACCCACCTCCAAGTCTCATTTAGTGCTGTTGAGTATTAGGCTACAAAAGGCTTTGTTTTGTGTACATGTGTCTATGGCTGCAAATGCATGTTCGGGTATGTGTGCGTACATGTAAGGTTATATTTGCTCTTGTACTGTGGTGAGAAAGAACAGCACTACTCTGGCCTTCATTTTTGGGAAACTTTTACTTCTTACTAAGAAATATCGTCACTGTATTTATGTCACATTCATATTTGCCATGCTCCTCCTATCTGTGTGTTTTAACCATTTGTCTGGGATGCACAGCCACAAAGTCGGTCAGTGTGCATTGCCTCACTCCTTAACTCACACAGGTATTGATTTGTGAAGTTGCTGCCTCCACTTGAGCAGAGACTCCATCTAAACAAACTCAGAGAAAGGCAAAGAGTTGCCCACTGGGCAGGTACTCTTGGAGGCAGATTGACAGTATTAATGTGCAGATGGAGCTGGTAACAAACAAGACCCTTACTTAGGCCTTGCCGTTCTGTTCCCTGATCCACAGATAGTGACAGGCTTTGTGTCACAAGAGTCAAACTCAGCAGGGATAATTTCCCCTTCTATGCAGCATGACTGCGCCTACAGCCACATATCTTCCTAAGCATTCATCTTCTATTTTATGCCACACAAATGTAAGGCTATCACTTTATGAAACACTGATCTTTCTGGTGTTTAACAGAGTAGATGCAGATAAGTTGCAAACATCTCTGTATTATGTGACTTCATTTCCTTGACCAGAGTTTAAAAATTGTGTTTTCATTGTTTCTTGCTTGAACAGGAAACATTAGTCTCATCTATATTATCAACAAGTAAAGCTACAGAAATAACAAGATCTCATTATTATTTTGAAGTAATTTGATAAGTATAAGAAAAAATAATAGCAATAATATATAGAACTTAAAATTATTGTTGAATGCCATCATTATCTATAATTAACATGTACTAATAAATGTCCTGATTCAAAACTACTGTATGGCCCAGCATTGATTTAGCTTTTTAAAAAATAACTAATTCATTTTTTATAGTAAGTCAGAGGTACTGGAACTATTTCCCATCATCACTGCATAAAAGAAATCCAGGCACAAGAAGGGTTAAATTACTTGATTGTGATTACACAGGTACAAATGGTAGGACTAAAACTGAAGCTCTGCCTGGCTCCACAGCACATGCTGTTAGCAGCTCTGTAAGTCTGTTTCATTAATTGTTATTCTATTAATTTTACTAAATTTTAGAGGATCAGTTTGTTGCTGGTAGGAAGGAGACCACTTGAGATCATTTCCTTGCTGGTAGGCACAGCTGGGACCTAGTTCGAAAGCCCTGAGCCATATCAACAATGAAAACATTGGAAATCTCTCCTAATGGGTTTAATAGTATAAATTTGTGCTCAAAATATCAGGTCCACTTTGCATAAGAGTAAGAACAGTTTTTCAAAGAGGAATCTATCTAACAAGTGTTAAGCTTCACTTAATAACAATGAAATATGAAATTTCCAGAAGCATTAATATGAGTTACTTGGATTTTAAAGCATTACCACTGAGCTACATTCCTAAAATTAACCCTGAAAGTAAATACACTATTTCCCTAGTCAGCTTCAGCCTTTTTATCTCCTTTAGCAAACAAGAACATTCTGATACAATCTTGGGGATAGAGTAAGAATAAGTCACTTGAAGTTTTGGTCAAATCTGTACCTGGGTGATTGTCTCCACTTGAGGAGAGACATGAGTTTCACGGCTCCCCTTCTCTCCATGTGCTGTCATCGTGTAACCCTGTAAAATCCTGGAGAAAGGAAGCTCCGACTGTGCAAGATATGCAGGAGCATTATAGCTTCCCTGTTGTGCCCTGCCATCTAAAGTGATGGCTGTGTGGGGACAACCGATGCCCAGTGAGTTATCCACATGGATGCATCTAAAGGGCCTGCATGCCCAAGGCTTTCACTGTCATTCTTTTCCTTTGGGATATAAGAATTAAGGGTAAAGTCCTACACTACCCTTTACTCTTGATTTCTTTTTGATATGATGGGTCACCTCCTCTGCCAGATGCTACCACTGACCAGAAAGAAAAGTGTGTACTTCAGAAGCCCCAGTCTAAGTGTTTACATCCAGACAAGCTCCTGCTCTAAACCCACTGAGACTTGAATAAGTACATTGGGAGATGAACTCGAGAAAGGATCAGAAGGGTATGAGAGGGGCTAGGAGGAGGCTAGATATGCATGTTGAGTATACTTGTATGACTCTTAAGGAATTATACCTTCTATGAGGAAAAAAAAAGTATTCTAGTGACTCCAACTTCGATTTAATTAATCTCTGGAAACATTTCAAGAATATATACATATGTATATGAGAGGGAGAGAGTAAGAGAGTTAGCACTGTATGTTAATTAACTTATGTTTTGCCTTCATTGTATGTTGTTCTCATAACATGATCTTCATTACAGTTTTTTATACATGGCTGGAGTTTCATACAGTAAGAGAAGGAAAGTTTGAGGATCTCCTTCTCTATTAGCATTGTTATGAGATCCTGTTACTTCATGTCCTTTTGATGGATTCACCGATGACAGTTTGGCAGAGCACTACCCAGGGAAAATGCAGGATAGCCAGATGTGGAGACCTTGGGACCTTCCAGGGTATCCTCACTGTCCACTTGAGATGCTATGATTATGCTGCATGGGTAGTCAATTGGAGATGGAGTATTGGGACAGCTGGTTACTTTCACTTTGATACTTTTCTTTCCGACTGTGTTTTTTAAAATCAGGAGAACAAGAGTGCCTGAGGGGGAAAATGTGTCCTATGAAAGACAATGAGCTCTTAGAGTCACAGTTGCATAGACTTGTACAGCCAGGCAATAAGAGAGGATCTTGTCCAGCTCGCTCATTTTACAGCATTTGAAATCTTTTTAATAATTGATCTCATTGTTGTTGCTGTTACTACTATGTTATTGGTTGTTCTTTTGAAAATTTCCTAGCAGAACTGACTTGCTTTTTATTTGTTGTGGGTGCTCTACATCCCACTTGTGATTTCTTCCAAATCCTGTGAGGCTGTTTATGCAGGTATTTTATACCTTTATACCTGTAGGTCACAGCAAATATGCAAGGAGTTCTGGTTCACTGCAATCCACAGGCAGCATTTTGACTTTCTCCCACCCATACATGCTGGTGAAAAAGTGTGTTAGTGACTCCACAGGGCTTTCAGAGGATCCCAGATATCCAGCTTCTCTGTAACTCTCAACTCTGTGCACACACGCTGGTCTCCTAGGGACCCAAAGAATGTCAACTAGCCATATTGTTGCAGGAATATGAGGTTTGTTTTTTGTTAACTAGCTGAACATATAAAAAAAAAGAAGAGAGAAATTTTCTAGCACAACTTCTGGACACTCAGAGAGATCAAAGGGGCAGTTGACACTTTTTTCATCAGTAGAGCTTTGACACTTTTCTCATCAGGAGAGCTTTCAGCATCTCCATATGCAATGGCAGTAACCCTGTAACTATGCCTCACATTGCTCTATAGTATTAGCATTGGCATTATTTAAAAGGATAAGATAAAACATCTGTCCACTTCTAATGTAACCTCTAGATAACTTTACTTGTATACTCCCTCACACACACACACACAAAAAAAAAAAAAAACACCGGACACAAATTATTTTAACACATGAATTAATCAGTCTAATAAGCAGAAATGAAAGTGAATCTTTCTTTGACATTGTGCTCAATCTTTCCCAAGTAATTTAGATGACACTCAATCCTGTCTATTCTTCACAAAGGAGAAAAAGGAGAAATGATGAGGAAGAAGATTCGTCTGGGTAAATCAAGGATTTCTGATAGTCATACAACAGGAAAGGAACTCCTGTGGAATCCATCAGTCTTTTTGAAGACAGAGAGAAGAGTGTCATGGTTGGAGTTACGTGCTATTATTCAAGTCCAACAGATCATCTGTCGGGGATGCCACAGAAGGGAATTTTATCCTATGCATGGTTGGAAACCTAGCACTTTGTTTCAGATTTTAATCCAATCACTCACCCCAACCATCATTAACAGTAACCTCCCATAATTCCAAATATTTTACTGTATCATGTGTTCCTTTGTACATTCAGTCAACAAACCTTAAGTGACTACTATATGCCAAGCATGGCTCCAGGGGTGGTACAGAACAGGGAATAAGAGATGTAATGTCACTGTGGAGCTTGCATAATTTTGGATGTTTACCTAAATATAAACAGAAAAAAAATAAAGTGGCTGTAATTTTTTATGATTACTCTGCTATTGTACTTGAAATATTGTCAGGCCCTCTGAAGGAAATGAAATAAAGTAATATAATTGTTGCTGAGCTTTTTAGCTCCTCAAGAAAATGCATATTAAGAGATAACATGTAGCATGATAGAGAAAATGGAAATTATGTTCTAGAGAAATGCAAACTGCAAGTACAAAGGCCCTGAGGCAAGATCAGGCTTACCCATAATACAAGAGCAGTAACAACAAAATACAAAGCTGAAGGCTTAGGTCACAAAAATAACAGAGACTTACAGCAGCTGGCCCCTTGCTCCAGCCATGCACATTTTCTTGTGATAAATGTTCATTTTATTCAGAAAAGATATCTGGATTAAAATTGCATTTGAAATTCTGCCTGACTTGCTTGACAAGGATATAACCCTATTGTATACCACAGCCATCATCCTCAAAATCTTAGCTCTAACAGTCACCAGCAGACACTTAGCAAAGGTGTCTAATATCCTTCCTGAAATACTGAATGAAGAGGAGCAAATTTTTTTTTAGTGTATCTTTAGGATGAGCTTAGTGTCCGACAGTCTGAGGTCAGCTAGAGCTCTCCTTGATGATTTCCTTGCCAGAAGTCTAGCATTTCCCCCAGTAAACACCTGTCGTTCATCTGTAGCTGTGTTTATATCTCTCACTTCAGGAGTTTTCAACACACTTCCAGGGTACTTTTGATACAGTGAAGGTACAGGTGTATTCTGACTATGCCAGGGATTGTGTCCAGGTCTAGTCTTTATTACTAAAACAGACATCTCTGAATATTTGAATCTTGGCGAATGCTGTATTTGCTCTTGTGTAGGTAGGCCAATTTTCCTCCAGCAAAAGATATTTTAAAATTATTTCTCCCCACTCACACCTCCACTTCCCTCCATTGTGTATGCTAAATAATTCAATACATTATTCCAAAAGTGAATGGGAGTCACCCAACCTAGCTCTATAATTTTTCAGGGTTAGAGAGGTCAGAAAATGTAAGAGTAGGAATCTCTAACAGACTTACAAGAAAACTCTGGCTATTTTATCAGATGAAAAGAACTGCGACATCTATACTCAGATTAAATTTCTATTTTTATCTCATTTCCTGAAACAGAGGCACAATTTTGGGAGACTACTTAAGGAAAGGAGCAAAAAGTTCATTGCATCAGCCCATTTCTAAGTCTCCTCTGAAGCTCAGGCTTTGAAACCTTTGCAGTCATGAATTGGAAATCCATGCACTGCATAATATATCTCTGGAAAAATACC
This sequence comes from Petromus typicus, assembly GCA_004026965.1. Lineage (NCBI taxonomy): Eukaryota > Metazoa > Chordata > Mammalia > Rodentia > Petromuridae > Petromus > Petromus typicus. Next base: position 14,689 of record PVIR01027544.1, on the reverse strand, counting down.
CAGGATACATATTCCATCTATGCAAGCCTAAATAACATTAATCTAATGAATGGTATTTTAGAAAAATGACTTGTGTACATCCTAATGGATGTACTTGTACTTTCCAAAAATACTTCTGCATTGAAATGCAAACAAATAATTCCATCCCCTAAATACAGATTGCAGCTACTGCATCGACCAATAAGATAAATTAATTCATCTTTGCAGGAAGTAGAGGGATTGTTCTACTTTTGTTGCCCAGGGAAACATATTTTACAAAGTTCATGTGATGTCTAGGGAAGATTACCTGAAGGGATAGGGATGAGTCCTCCTCTTAAGACCATGGATACCACTTTGCATATACAAGCTTATTTCCTTAACACTAGTTCATTTTTCAAGAATAATGAACAGTGAGCCCCTGTTTATCCCAGGGGGTTAATTTGGTTAAACTTGGCACACAAGACAGTGCCTGGCTCTCTGTTTTACTCCCAAAGCTGTATCATTTTTTATCTTTTATTTATAGTGATGTTCATACTCATTTCTCAACTGAGGCAAGTACTTTAGGGAAAGCTGGCATTGATCACTAATCTTTCTTCTTTCCCTTTTTATAATGCATATTTTTGATCCTTAAGAAAAGGCACTGAGAGGAATGTTTTTTGAAGCAAGAATTTAAATTTGGTGGTACTTTTTAACCTACTAAAGACTGAATCGACCCTTGTCACCTGGGGTTTAAATAAAAAGTCATCATCTAATTATTTGTTTTCAAGTGTATTTTTCTTCAGAAGAGAAGCAACCTGAACTGTGTGTTTCATTCCACTGACTTCTGGTTATTAACAGAAGAGTTGGAGACTTTCTAAAGAGATTAAAAGCTCTTTGCCAAATATAAATGAGTGCATGGGTAGAAACCAGTCAAGGCCAACTGAGGCATCTTAAAGAATTTAAATCCCCTCTCCATGAGTTGCTATGAGGCCACCAGAAGGACTTGCAAACCAGTGTACAAACAGAACTCCACTCATTGGTGTCAATTACAGCCCTGCTTGACGTATCTTCGGCCGAACTCAGGAGAAGAAAACTGGAGTCTAGAAATTCCAGGGGTGTCAACCCAAATTGCCCCCAAAGTGAGACTGCAGAGATTTGAACAAAATTAACCAACAACTCTTCAGCTTAACCTCTCACTGGGGGTCAAGTCGTTTCTCTTATTTTTTCGAAAACTAATGGTCTCATTGTACCGCTAAACTTTTGTTTTCCTTCCCCAGTGCCCTCCTGGTCTCTCTGACCACCTATTCCATCTCTCTGTCCAAGATTAGTAATCATCTGTGATGCCACAGAATAAAAAATGCTCCAGCGGTGGTGTTTTCCAAACAGTATTATAGTGCTGCACCCAGATCTTTGGTCGTGTGCAGAAGCATCTTTTACTATTTGGGCTCGGTTTCAAATTATTGCAGGAAAGTGTTTCATGCAAAGCCTTTGTGAGGAGAGGTGGCCTGGTTTAAAAAAAAAAAGAATGGAACGTGGAACCAAGGTCCATTCACAGCCACGTCTCCAGCAGGCTACCAAACCTGGGCAAACCAATAAACTCCCTGGTCACGTGTTTTCCTGTAAAATGAAGTCACCGAGGTAAACAGTTTTTGCATTGTTCCAACACTGTGCCGTATGACAAAGAGCGGGGTCAGTATTTCTTCAGTATTTCTGAGTGCTTTCAATCTATCTGCGAATGCCAAGAAACCCTGATCACAGCACACCATAATCACTCTTTCACAAACTGGGTTTCCAGAAAGCTGTTCCAAGGCCCTCACAGGGTTAATTCGCTTAGCTTTCGGTTTAGACTCCTCAGGCACATCGTGTCCAGCCTTAATATTTTACACTGCAAGCCATATCATCTTTTATCTTTTATTTATAGTGATCCTCATATTAATTTCTCAATAGCAGCTGGTGCGGCAGGAGGGACAAGTCATTGATCTTCCAATTTATCCACTACTCTTACATATCCTGAGGTCGAGGCAGCCTGGAGAGATTGATGGAGTGCTGGCGCCCGCCCAGCAGCTGCGTTCTGCTCTTGCATGAAAATCAACCACAAGAAACCGAAATTCGACAATCGGTAACAATATCCGCCACCTCTGTAATAAATATAACAGAGGATTCGTTAATAATTGAATGGAGAGTCTGGGATTCAGTAATGAAAAAGCTCCCGCTCGAGAACGCCCGCGGAGGTTCTGACTGACTGGAGGTGTAGTTAAGGACCATGGTGGAGCTGGAGGAAGCTTCTCGCACAGAAAATATTTCCAGTCTTGCATTCTCAAGCAAGTCCTGGTGCACAATGAGAAGTACTTCCTTCATTTGCTACAAGGCCAAGTATTTTGCACGAAATGTTTTGAAATTCTGCAAGAAAAGCAACAGTGCTTCAGATTTTTTTTCCCCAACATTATAAAAGCCAGTGGTCCTTTTAAGCTACACTCCATTAGTCGCAGATACTAGTTGTGCTCTGAGCTTTGACTCTTAGCAGTTCTCTTAGGGACCAGTCCCCTCACTGATTCCTAGACGAAGACCATTGCTTGTTGAGTCTGAGAGGCGGTCATGGCTGTTAACTCCTGTGGCTGGTGACCCTGAAGGAGTGGGCTCTTCTCCCACCTGCTCCTCAGCCAATGCTTCCTGCTTACATCCAGTTGCTACAGATTTGCAGTATTTGATCACCAGTCTTGTGTCTGTTTGGACTATGAGAGCTCTCTTTCTCTCCTCCCTTTCTCTGCTCTCTATCTTTGTCTCTCTGTTTTTGTCTCTGTCTCTGTCTCTCTCTCTCTCTCCTCTCTGTCTCTCTCTATTTCTTCTCTGTCTCTGTCTCTCTCTGTCTCTGTCTCTCTGTCTCTCTCTCTCTCTCTCATATTCTCTGAGAGTGGGAAAAAATGCCAAGCAGGACAGTAGTTTCCCTTTAGACCACACACGTGATGCTGTGGTGGCAGAATAGCAAAGAGCTCACAGGTTTGGGTGACGTGGAACTACAGGAAGCTAAAGCTCCCACACTGCCAGACTGTGAAAACACCCTCCCCTTGGTCATTACTCAGCATGCATACTACCCAGGCACAAGTATTATCTCCACATTAAAAAAAAATGATAGAGTCACAAATAATGCCCTCCAGAAATAAACATAAGCATCAAGCCACTCAGATATCATAGACACAGAATTGCCAGAGGACTATTAACTTTTAACAAAGAGTGTTAACAGAGATCTTGAGTATGCATGGGTTTGAGCAATGTTATGATTTTCACAGATTGAGCCTCAAAAAGGGTTCTACCCATTGTGTACTTTATCTTCCCCTGACTAATACAGGCCAAATCAATCCCTGTGAGTGCTGAAATCGCAATAAATATATCAAATGATTAATCTCTTACAAGATCATTATAGGATATAAATAAACAGACAGTGAAAATATATAATTCGTTTAGCAAGAATACATAATTTATATACTCACAATTGTCCTGTTGTCCATTCAGGTTAATGACCTTTCTTCATCTACTTTCTTATCAATCATAATGCTCTAGTTACTGATAAGAATTAATAAGTAAAAATTCAAGTGACAGCAAAATACAGACAGAAAACAAGACATATACAATATATTTTCTTGATGTACCTATTGTCTGGATGATACCTCACCTGGCGTTATTATTGACATTGAGGTAGAAATAGTAGTAAGAGTAATAATAATAGATCAGCAATGATGCCATGTGTTTACATGATACATAATGAACTTCAATAGATTTCTAAGTGCATTATTTTGTTTGGTCCTTCAAATTTTCCCATATGTTAGGTAGGCCTGCTGTGCTTATTTCCATTTTTCATAGATGAGGAAACTAAATTTACACATATTAATTTAACCCAAGAAAAAAGAAGGTTCACTACTACTTGGGTTCTTCTGTATGAATTGGTGAAGTATATCATACAGCAGTGATGCTAATAAGAATGGCAAGAGATCTTCAGGACTCTCCTGGCAAGAGAAGTTCGGAGGTTATTGTAACATGGGGATTTTAGATTGAAAAATTGGAGGACCCAGAAAAATGTGTCAATTGAGGAAGGATGGAGGTACATAATTTCCAAAAACTATATTTCCAAGATACTTTGCATTTTGAAATTTGTCTAAAAATAATTCATGTTTGGGGAAGCACTGATACATCCTAACAGTTTAAAAAGATGTTCTCTAAAGAACAGTCCTACCATTCTCCATCCATTATGTTCTAGCCTTAGCTGTAAAGTGTATGTCAATCAAATTTGGTTTTTCTCATCTAAAATATCACCTTTGAGGTAGAAGCTTAGTTTTGGGAATCAGAGATTTAGGTATAGAACTTCTACATGATCAAATTACTTAGCAAACATGTGAGGAGAGCAACACGGAGAGAATGGTCATGGTGAGCAGTGTTCATCATGGATGTTAGGTGCACGGCAGTGATGACAGTGGAACCTCCCAGCCACTGCTCTCCCTGTACCACCACGGGCAGTGAATGTAGAGCACGTCTTCTCTAGAAACTCGCTCAATACTGGCTTCCTGCAGTAAACCTCAGAGGCCTTGGTAGGGAAGGTGGTAGGACAGGTGGATCAATATCCTCTGACCAAGGAGAGTCAGGATTAATAAGTGAATGATTTAGACAGTGACAGAGTACTTCTCAGTAAAAGTTTAATTATGTTAGAAAATGTTTACAGCATGACCAACAAAAAAAATAAATAAATAAAATGTTTGGATTCAGGTGTAAGCAGTTTAAATTTATTGCCTACATAATATACATACTTCCTAACTATGTACTCTGATATTTCCAAATGAAGAAACTTACAATATGTCTAAATAAAATAAGTGTAATAGAGAAGTTACGAAAGAGGACAGTGTTAATTCAAATTCTGAGGATTGAAAACAAATACAATTTGTCTTTAAAATGGTCAGGAACTGGGATCTGATGGCACAGACTTGTAATCCTAGTAATATGTAAGGTTGAGACAGGAGAACTGGAAGTTTGAGCTCTGGTTGAACAATTTAGCCTCTTAACAAGACCCTGTCTCAAAATAAAAAAAAATAAAAAATGGGCTGAGTATGTAACAAGATGTAATAGTCTTGGGTTTGACACTCAGTGATGCAATCAATTGATGAATCAAAATAAATTTTGCAAACAAACAAATAAAATGGTCACGTAGTCCATACAAAAAGGGAAAAAAGGAAACAGTTCTATCGCAGAGCATCAAGAGTATTTGTCACTGCTAAGAATATAAATAAAAACCTATATCACCTATTTAAGAATTCAGTATATTCTCTTTACTTTTTGTACACTAAAATTACCCAATATAAATCCCAGAACTACTAAGAAACATGCTTGTCAAACCCTTGTTACAGTGTGGGATTGTGTTATATAAACTTTGGGAGGCTATTAAATTTGAAGTAGAAAGCCCTTTGAAAATAACTGTTCTTATCTGTCTTGGCATATTCATTCTCTGTAGGGGAGCTGTGACTCAAAGAACATTAAATAATAATAATTTTTAAGGCAGTTGAGAAAACATTGCACATCAAAAGGCTTAAATTGTGGAAGCATTTCAAATCTGAGCTTTAGGATTACCAATAAGGTTTCCTCATCTCCTAATTACTTAGGAATGAGGACACTTTTATGTTCCTGTTCCTTTGGAATCACTTGAAATATCAGTTAAACATAACAAATAAGAGCCTGTCCCTCGATAAACAAAAAATGTGAAAGCATAATATGCCATCTGTTAGTAGTTTATAGTTTGTCTTCAGCCAACCTCACTAAATTTCACATGTCCAAGAAATCTGATGGCAATTATTTAGAACTGCTTTCAGTATTTATGTCCTATAGTCGTTAAAGTACATTTACTGGTGGAAATGATGACGATGTGTGTACAAGGCATGTTTCCCACAGTGACAGCAACATATCCTCTCCAGTTCCACAAGAACTTCCCCACTCTTCCTGTCCTGTTCCAGCTGTGATTGGACAGCTTCGGTGTCCATGGAGTCCTGGTAGAACGATCACCATCACACTCAGTAGAGCAAACCATTATCCCCTCTGTGACCACACTGTCACTAGAGCCACTGTCCGCAGAGGCAATTGTGAGACTCACTGACGACTTAGAGTGGGTTTATGGATTCAAGTGCTCAGCGCAGTGAAGCCATAGATGACCTGAGCCAATAGGAGTAAAGCTGTATTTCTCCATTCATCTGAAATGATGCTACAGGAATATCAAAAACTTGCTGTTATCTTACTGTTGTTATACTATTTTCTATTAGATGGCCTATGTCTCATAAGAATCCTGATATATATTTTAAAAGAAATAAACCACCAGAAATTTTAACTAATAGGTGCTATCATAGACATGATCTCTCAGTTTTCTGCTGGTATATTTTTGTTGGAACATATTTTTGTGGCTTACTTTTTTTTTTGTGGCTTACTTTTTAGCAAAGCTTTATTAAAATATAATTGAAGTACAATAAATTACACCTACCTTAAGTACACAGTTTCATAAGTTTTGACAAAAGCATATTCCCATAAAAATTTATAACATGTTTAATGAATAAACAAATAAATTCATAATCCACAGAAGGTTTTCTTACCCCTTTGCACATGCCTTCCCTACCTTTCCCTTTCCCTTTCTTCTACCCAGTGCCCAAGCCAGAGCTTATCTATTGCCAGCCACTATAGATGTATTATTATTTCCACAACTGTTCACAGGAATTCCTACAACATAAACTCTTATGGCTGCCTTCCCTCACTGAACATAATTATTTACATCAGTTATTCTACTTTTTTTTTCATTTAGAAACATTCCATTTTGTGAATTTATCAGTTTATTTATTCATTCAGTGATCAGTGAAAGCTTTCATGACAGTATTCAGTTATTAAATACAAAGCTGGTGTGAATATGCTTAAAAGAGAATTTGTAGAAACATATAAGGGAATAGAAGGGCTGAATCTTATGTTAAGTATATGACTTTTGAATACACTGCCAAACTGCTCCTAATTCTACAAGCAAGTTCTGTTCCATACAGTTTCTTGTCAACATTTGGTATGGGCAGACTTTTAAATTTTCTCTCTTCAAATACTTCTACTGTAGTAACACTTGTGATCTGAATTTTAACTTAACTGATGAGTAGTCACAATGAGAAACTTTTCATGTTTCTGTGCCTTCCTGAGTGAAATCTCTTTTCAAATTACATTATCTATTCTTTTAATATTCTAATTACTGGACCTGAGCATTCTTTATATAATACCAAATATTCTCATATATTTGACTTACAAATATTATTTCCAAATGTGCCTTCCCTTATGAACTCTCTTAATAGTTTTCACAGTTAAAAGTTTTAACTTTTGATGAAATATAATTTCATGTATGGATCATATGTATGTTATCTGTAACAAATCTTTGCCTGACCTAAGGGCACAGAGATTTTGTCCCAGAGAGATTTCATAATTTTTTTACATTGTTTTTTTCTTTTAATCTAGGTTGATTTAATCTTTATATGATTAGAATTAAAAGGAAAAAATTCATAATTGTTTATATGGCTTTCTTTTAAACAACTTATTTATATACTCAATGTATCCATCACCAAATATCTTTTCTCTAATAATTTCACTACATTTTTCTTAAAATCATGTGTCCCTATATATGCAGTTCCATATAATTTGGTTCTATTGACCTGTTATGTATTATTCTTAGTTATAATAAATTATCTCAACAACATTTCTGTTGCTTATGTAAATAGACATCACGGCCCCCTCAGTTTACCAGACATACTCAACGTACATTTTAGAAGACAAAACATCTTTATGTAAAGTCAAGATTTCCTCTAAAAACACTATGCAAACACTGAGAGCCTAAAACTGTATTCTACAACCTCCAATATTCATCACAATTCAATGTAATTTATTCCACAAAGTGATTTGGAATCTGAGTATGCACACGTGTGATGGGAAATACAGAGGATAAAGGAGGGGAAAATTCTTAAAAGATCATGAATAAAAAAATTCATAGAAATTCTTAAGTAATAGCATTAAAGGAAAATAATATGAATTATTATTATTATTATTATATTATTATATGAAGTTTTCATAATGAAATAATTAATCAAACATTGAAAAAAGCTTTGAAATATTTCAAGATGCTTTTTAAAATTGATTTTATTGGTACATTTTATATACACATCACAATCACAATTGACATTGAGAATTTTTACCAGTACAGAATATGGTTTAATTCTCATATTTTCCCATTCCCTTGCCCACCTGACAACCCCTTACTCCTTATATACATAAGTTTTGTTTCCTTTTTTTACAATCAGATTTTTCTTTGCCTTCTTTTCCTACCCCTACCTTCCTTTTCCCTTTGAATATTTTTTATTTCAAAAGATCTACAATGTATTAAAGTATCAAGTATGATATGGTAAAGTTTTCTAGAAACACCTTGCACTTTGTTCTTTGTTCGCACAGAGTATTTGGTTGCATGCCACTTAGTGTCTTAAATGCATGAGTGTGAAGAAGATGAAACTTAACTCAGGAAGAGAAATGAACAAAGAATAAATGTCATTGACTTGTCTAAAACTTTTTATGTTCTGACTCATTTTTCTTTGTGTTGACATGTTAAGACATTTTGTTTATTATTGTGATCATATTAAAAACTGGTTGGCAATTTAAGTGAAAAATCCATGAAAATAACATGAATAACTCTAATAGAAAGTGAACAGATTCCAATTGGAATCAGTGCTGGAATATTCTTGTCAGCATTCTGTATCATTTGTACAAATTACAAATCCTCTTTTAATTTGATATATGATCTCCAATCTTTGATGTGATTAAGCACATTCTTTCGATAACCAATCTCTTTTTCAGCTCATTACTTCTTTTCATTTAAAATCTGTTATATCCTATCTTCAATTAGACCATCCTAGAATATGTTACACAGGTTGCAAGGCTAGCTAATAATCTGTAGACATTTGCTTCCCAGGAAATTGGTGTTTGCCTATTGTGGAATTCAGCCTCGTTTCCCAGAGAGCAATGGGATGACCCATGTATTTATGTTGTTTAAATTATCATATGCTCTTAGAGGTGTATTCTACTCTAATTATATTTAGGTATTCCAGAAGAAAACAAGTCCTATAGAATATATTCCAGTCTATAGGAAATTTATAGTACAGTTGGGGAAAGGTCTTCATTGCCTAAAGATGTAAGTAATCCAATAATCACACTTCAAAAAATTTTTCTCAAGAACAAGCTAGTCTTAATTCCTATTAACATCCTAATTTCTGTGTTTAAAATCCCTAACTTCAAGAACACACTCAAAGTCCATTTTCTAAACACTGCCAAAGATGCTGATGAACAACTACTTCATATGATTCTTGTACAACTAGTAGAACATATCAAAGTCCCTGAAGTTAAAAAGGTTGTACCTGCATTGAGACAGCCCACAGTTCAGCCCTATAGGCTAAGTTCCCAGACAATGCTATAGGTAAAAAGTAACTTGGAATTAACTGAGAAATGAGAGAGAAAATATATACTAGCTTGAGTGGAGCACTGTGTTGTAGTCTCCACGTCAGTGAACAGCAAAGAGTGCATTTACTTTCCCTACCAGATTCTGAGTAAATTAGTGAGTTATAGAACAAAAGGTGTCATTCCTTCCCTTGGACATGCTTCAAAGCTGTGCAACCATTCACACAGGATCACTTAAAAAAAAGTCCTGTGCATGGGTAAATGTGCATTTCTCATAATTTCAAAATTTTTGATGATCTTTGAAGTTGTCTTTTATAAATCAGTGAAAAAATAGAATCTGCATTTCAACAGAGAAGACCCGTGGGATACATGTGCCTCTCACCATGCTGCTGTCCCATTTACACACCTCGTTCACAGCATCTTCTGTAACTTCCTTAACATGCTTACCTTGGAATCTTGCAGAATGCCCAGGGATTGTGCGTCTGTCAGAAGTCTGTGCTTACACTAATAATAAACACAAATGAATGCCAGAATTAAAACTCATCCCTTCATATTTTCCTCATGTATATTATTTTCCACTATCCACCAATCACTATCTATGCTTATGAGAGAATAGCTGATAGTTCTTTCTCCTTTTATCCCTTCTGTGCTGAGATACAAAAGATCTCATAGAAAGTTTATAGTTCAAGAACTGCTAGAAAAGCAGGAGTGTTAGTTGTTACAGTATCTTCCACTTCTGGCTTTAAAAAGAAAGACTTGTTGATGTATGCAAACTAAAAACTTGAAATTACTTCATTTTGAGGTGATATTTTATAACAGATAAATGTTCATATATTTACATGAAACATTAACATTGCCAAAACAACATTGCAAAGTGGAATGTAAAACTCATGCTAACAGCTTTAAACTCCAGTTTACTGAGTCATAAAAAGGAACTTTTAAAAAATGGAGAGACAAAGAATGAAAATGAATGTTTCTTATTATCACATATATTTTGTTTTCTATGATAAAGCACCACAAAACTTAACTGTATTAATGATGGTTTAAACAACAGAAATTCATTCATTAATATTTCCATAGAAATCCAGAATCAGGGTATCACCAGGATCATATATCCTTCAAAGAACATCAGCAAGATTTCTGCCTGGTTTTCTAGCTTCTGGATTTAGTCAGAAATCCTGGGTGTATCTTAAGAGATCATTTGTATCACTTCAACCTCTGCCTCCATCAACATACAGCCAACTTCTACTTGTCTGTGTCTATCCAAGAGTATCTCTCTTCCTAAGACCAACCATTGGCATCCAAGTCCAGTAACCCTGATTTTGAATTAATTAAATCTGTGCTTAAAATCTTAACTCATCTTATAAGGCATCATGCACAAGTTACATTCACAGGTTCCAGGCAAATATGACTCAGGGGAGATGTTACCTAACCTAGTAAAAGTACCTTTACTACCATATTTACCCTGCAATTTGAAAATGGCACACTGCATATTCAATTTCAAACATTATCACTATGTAAAGGGCTTATGTTGGAATACACAGCTCTGTGGCAGAGAAAAAAGGAGTATGCTAACTGAACCCAGAATTAGAGACTTAGCTACACTTGTAACTCCACGATGTACCATGCAAGCCCACATGGGGAGGGAATAGATATTTCAGTGTCATAATTTCTCTATTTGGTGAATGCTACCTAACTTGAAATGCTGGCTCTGTGATTATGCTGAGTACATTGACACAAGATGTCATTCTGGATTATCCATGACAGCCCTAAGTGTAATCACAAATGTCCTCATAAAAGGAAGAGTAGGAAATTGAGAGAGAAAAAGAGAAGATAGTACAAGTGCAGAGCAGAAGGTAATGTGACAGCATAGACAAGAGATGTGTGGACACAAGACATAGAAGGGCAGCTTTTTCCCAGAGCATCTGTAAGAAGCTCTCCCTGCTGGGAACTTGCTCTAGGACCACTGGCCTTCAGGATAAGCAAAGAACAAATTTCAAGAATCTTATATTCCAAAACTTATGGTAAACCATTTATGGTCTGCAAAGGAAGACAGATATTGAAGATATCAGCCATTTCCAAGGCTTCAGTAGTTAACCATAAAATCTTACCTAAGCAATCTGAAATATGTTCAATCTGTCAAGCTCAAAATATCCAATAATACATTAAAGCACAAAGTACAAAACCACTTTCTCTGGAAATACTAAAATACTTCCACATACTAAAATACTTCCACTCTCCAAGTGATGAACCTTTCTCTTTATTTGTCCAATTCCTAGATAAAGTACAAAATGTTTTGGGGCTATAATGATCTTCCATCAAATAAACATTTTTATGAATTCAAGGTTTGGAATGTCAGGTGGTGATTAAAATATATCTTTTATTGTTGATAACTCTAGTGTAAAGATTGTACTTTGAGTGAAAGCCAAATGGCCTGAAACTGAACTCCAGAATTGGGCAGATTTATGTACTTGTAGTAAATACAACTGAAGAATGCAAAACAAACTTACAAGCTATCGAAGAAGAGATGAGAATTAGGAAACCTAAGACTGCCTACCTAACTCTTTCCACATTTCCAAGATAAGGCACTTGTCCAACACAGGGGAAATGCAGGTAAAGAAATCAGGCTTGGATTTATCCCTAGGAGCACTCCTCCCAAACAGAAAGGCATCTGCCCTCAAACAAACTCACATTTAAAATATGCCACAAGTCAGGGACTCCGGCAACCCTGATTTAGTCTCTCTGCTTGGGAGGAGTTTCATACAAAAATTTTGCAGTGAAGTGCTAAAAGAAGCCTTTGGCAGCAAATCTGTTGACAGGCCTCAAATAAAGCAAAAGCCCCCGTGGTTCAAAACTTCCTTCCAGGAACATTCAGAGATTCCTTCTTTAATCGGCCAATTTGGCCTTTGGGTGCATCTCATCCTCTTAGACACTTTGTGGCTTTGGATGGACTCTAAAGACACAGAGAAGATGCAAGGTAGAAAAGCATGAAATATGGGAAGATTATTGTATCTGGCATCACTGCTGCCACTTAACAGATGTGGACTTAATACACCAATGTTATAATTTGTGTCCTGTTCTATCTCTGTTAATAATAAGTAATATATATGTAAATATTTCTAATTTATCCAAATCTCATTTTACAGCTAAGTGCTATATGTCACATAGTACTTACTTGAAGGCAAGAGCAGAAGGTGAAAGATGCCAGTCCCTGGCCTCAAGGGACTTGCTGTCTAAGACAAGACACAGATGATTATGCTTCTCCAGGAGCTCACGTCACTCTGAGGTCCAAGGCTCAAGCCCTACCCTGGCCCACTGAGTCTGTTTCTTATATGGAAATAAAAGCCAGAATGCTCTCTCTATAAGATGGTTTCTCTGGTATAAATTTCAGATAGCAAAGAACAAACCTCAAGAGGTTTTGAGTTCTGGTTCCCAGAGGCTTCCAGGAGTTATCTGGCACTGAGACAACTTGCTTGATGTGAAAATAGAGTTGTAAATCTCACAAGAGTTGATGTTATTTTGAGCATCTCAATATATTGTGCTATAATTTGGGAGTCTTATAAGCATCCTCTGTGTAATCCCATTCATTGTAAGTTCTGTGTGGTGGTGTATGTCTGTAGTCCCAGGTTCCTGTGAACAGATAAGTCGGGAAGATTCCTTCGATGCAGGGTTGTAAGGCTAGCCTGAGAAACAGCTTGACCTCACTTTCAAGAAAAAGCAAAATGGAAAAGTAACCTGAAAAAATATACTTATAATATTTCCCCAGTTTAATATTCTGCAATTTATGTGTTAGTAATTGAACTCAAAAGAGATTTATGTTTTATTACATTTACTCTAGAACCTCAAAACTAATCATCTTGCTCAGTGCCTCTGTCTTACATGAAACATCAGAACTTCTAACAATTAAAAGAGATATTGGACAATTTCATTTGTTACTGTCTTAATTTTTTTTTGGAACACCAATGAAACAACAAAGTCCAAGCTACCACTGTAATGAGTTTGGATGTTTTGTGCAGTGACACATAACCAGGGTGTGGGCCTTAGCATGAAAGAACCACAAAAACAAAAAGAGTGACAAACAGTTCCACTTTTGCTCAGAGTACAACTTATCCAGGTCTGATTGATAGAATTATACTCCTCATACAGCAAGACAAAGGAGATCCCATGATTTTATTGAGATGGATTAAAATAGATATCATCCCAGACAAATATTCTCATATCAAGGACATTACTAGCTTAGAAGTCCCATTACAACTTCCACCCACCACTCTAATATGTTTGTCTCTTATAGTGTACTGAAAACTCATGGGGAAACTGACTACAGGTATGGTGAGATGCTGGTGACAGTATGACTCATTTAGCCATAGTTGTGTCAAGCTGAATCCATACAAATACTCCAGCTGGTCATCCAGGACAGCTCTAGCAAAACAATGAGTACCAAAGTCCACAAATATAACTGATAAAAGAAAAGGAAGGGTCCTCAGAATAATACATAGGATGTTCTCAAAGTAACACAGAACTTCTGTGGTGAGTGGAATCCAACTTGGTCCTAGACCATGTACTATTGTTCTTTCATAGGTTCTGAACACAATACAATATATACAAAAAAGCCAAAATTCTGCTACTGTTAATTCTACAGGCTTATTAAAAATATTCCATGTATCATTTCAGGGATTGTATTTTTTTTTTTATTTTTAAATTCTCCTTGACTGTTTACAACATAAAACAAGCGATTAGAGAGAAAAATCAACATGGCCAGAGAAACAAAATAAACTAATTTCATTCACCATTAAAATTAAGATTAAAAATTTCTTTATAGGTCGAAGTATTCAGATCATTGACATTTTACAGACAGATTTCCAGATAAGTCAAGCTAAAGACTTTTTATTTAGTGAAATTGTCCCTTATATATTTTGATATATATAAAATATTGTGAGAATTCTCCTGAATGACAAAAAGACTGGCTAAATGTCTCCATGATCATAATATAAACATGGTCATCTCAAGCTATTTTGAGTCTCGTTTCCATTTTCATATGAATGAAAACCAACCCTTTTCTTCTTGTTTTTTAATTTTTAAATTGATTTTATTGGTACCAGCAAAGTGAAAATCCAACCTTTTTCTTCTTGTCGGACAAATTTTTCCATCCCTTATTTCTGCACACAGCCATAATTGAGAGTGTCTGTGTGCATTGCTGTAAGCTGAATGAATCTTTGTGGGTTTTCCAGGATCTTATTCATAAGTT
>PVIR01027543.1:0-22814 GCA_004026965.1 Petromus typicus | reverse complement strand
AAGGGAACAAGGAATAGAAAGGGAATCGATGTCCAGAAATGCCAAGAAACCTTCAAGCCCCATGTCATGGCATATTAAATCACAAAGGGTCATGAGCATTTGTCCCTGCCTCCTATATTTTATGTTCTGTTGCCAGAAGCAAAAAATAAGCTGAAGTTACCACAATTATTTTGGTCTCCCTCTTTATTCCGATCATAAAGAGTAAGGGTTATAGTAACTCTGCCTAAAGAACTGGATTGCCTTGACATAGCCCTTTCAACTTAGGAAGAACTTCATAAAGACTGAGTAGATTTCATTATGTCTGAGAATGCACCAAGATGAAATGATATATATTACCCATTTTCAGTCATTGAGAAGAAAAGCTTGGCTGAGAGACCTAAGGTCACAAGTATTCTTCTGGAAGCTGTGTCTCACTCTTTTCTTCAGTGAGGACAAGTCAGCTAAAGTTTTATGAACTTTAGCTACATGGATATAACACACATGTGTTTTTAAATCATATAGGTTGTGGACTGACATGTGTCCCCCAAAAAGCCATATTAAAGCCTTAATCCCAAACCCTGCAAAATGTGTTTATTTGGAAATGTGTTTACAGAGACAATTAAGATGAAGTTATGCTGGATTTTGAGGTGGATCTTAAATTAAACATCTGGTTTCCTCATGAAGAGAGGAAGTTAAAATGACACACACACACACACACACACACACACACACACACACACACACACACACAGATAGGAAAGGAAGATGAAGAAGAAGGCAGAGAGTTATATTATGCTGAAGAGTCACAGCAAACCTAATTGCTCGAGAAAGCAGGGAAAGACACTCCTCCCGCAACTTCAGAAAGAATGTGGTCCTGCTTCAGACTTTGGCCTCTGTAAAGAGAGAACAATGTAAATAAACAAAGTCTCCCCACTCTGTGGTAATTTGATACAACACCCCTAAGAAGCTAATATCATATGCACGCATATGCACATGTCAAATGTCTGAGAAAGATAATTTTTGATGTAAAGAAACTACAAGAAAAGGGTATACTTTGTCTTTCACTTTTACAAACTGATTGAGAGACCAGTTTAACAGGAGAAAACCTGCAAGCCCTTGGCTACAAAACAAAACAGCATTGTGTGCTAGCCTGGATTGGACACTTTAGAACAGGTACTACAAAAGTGTGGTTTTGGAGGCCAGGGATTTTAGCTCAGTGGTTCTGACACCTGCCTTGCAAACACAAGGGCCCAGGTTCAACCCCTGGTAACCACATACAACAATGCTGGGTGTGAAGACTCATGCCCACCAGCAATCAGAATCATACACCACAGTGCTGGGCATGGTGGCTCATGCTTGTAATCCCAGACCTCGGGAGGGAGAGGCAAGAGAATTGCTGTGAGTTCAAGGCTGAGCTCAGGGCCAGCCTAAACTACAAAAGCGAGACCCTGTCTCAAAAAAAAAAAAAGTGTGGTTTTTAATGCATTGATTGGATCTGGTGTTTTAAGAGCTAAGAGCTGAGAGCTTCCTTGACTTCTTTGAATCCTTTAGGGCCCCAGAGTTCCCTTGCTCTCACCAGATACATTTTCACTCCACAAAGAAAGACTACAGGTCCACAACTTCCCCATCTTCCAGTCAAGCACACACCAGCTGGTCAACAGCACAAGTTTCCACTTCTCTCCCCACCCACCCAGTTGTGCAGAAAAGAAAATCACATCTCACAGGAAGGAAGGAGGTAGCTGGGATACCCTGACAAAGCCTGCCTGCTAAGACCCCCACCGTCCTTGTCCCAAGAGTTTGAGTCTGTGACTAATGACTGCTTCCAGTCTTGTCTGCTCATTGTTGGGTGCCCTGAGCTGAGCCATGTCCAGAGCTGCAGGGAGGAAACCCCTTCCTCACAAGTAGGTTAAAGAGGAGGACTAAAATAATCAGTGGAGATCACTCATTAGGCAAATGAAAGACCTTTAGAATCTTTTACTTCTCTGTTTTTTCCTAAATGCAAAGGATGAAACCCAGGTCTTTGCACATAGGAAGCGAAGACTTTGTAGCTGAGTTACACTCTGGGTCACACTAGGGTGCTTTTGAAAAAATATCTTGGAGAGAAGAACAGGGTTTCATTTAATGAAGAATAGAAGATGATAGCACAAACATGGGAAGAAAAGAAGGCACCAACTCCATGGTGGGAGTGAGCACAAGGATCACATCACAGTCAGGAGTCCAGAGAGGGCAGTAACTTGCAGAACTTATTTACCCAGCCAGAGAGAGAGGGCTGAGCCAAGTCTAAAGCCAACTGGCTCATTTTCAAACATCTTTTCTAAAATACAGATTTAGCATACAGCTTAGGGCAGTACTTAGAATTTGTAACACATACCCACACACTCACCCACCTACACACACACACACACACACACACACACACACACACACACACACACACACCATAATGCAAACTATATGTTTTCATTGAATATAATGATTCAGGATTTAATATGTTTACTATACCTCAACTTAAAGATTTCACAAGTCTAAAAGACACTATCATTTAAAAATATTAAAATGGATTTATATACCATATACAATATTTTATACATGATTCATCTTTATATAGCTACATACACATAAAGGTATGAGTATGTAAGATGCAGATACACATGCAAGCAATGCACTTAAACATACAATCCTATCTGCTTTTGTGAATCATCAGGAACCAGCAAGTTACAAAATTTCACCCGAGCTCTATGAAGAGTACAGTGCTTTCTCAACATGCATAAAATTGTGGTGGAATTTTCAGTCATGATTTAAATTTCTACTATCACAGTGATGAATTCCACTCAACTTCCCTATATAAAGTAGAGAAAGAACTTCTAACAAACTCTTGCAAAATTATATAGCTGGATTTTAGGGGAAGAAGGGCAATCTAGAAATATTTATCTATCTTTCATATTATCTTCACTAAATCCCAGGTTTTTAAAGAGCGGAGTACTTTCCAGTATCAGTCTGCGGGCAGCCAAGAGAATATTGTCTAAATATTATGATATAGTCTGATCTTTTTATGCTCCATTGTATCTAATATTTTTTTCCAATTGTTCCTACCTTTGAGAGGTTAGAATATTAATGGCATGGGAGGAGAAGTCTGACATTAACTTTTAATTGGTCTGAAAACAGAAGAGTTTGTCTCCTTCTTCGGCTGACATTTGCGTAATGACTTTCTTTTATTCTTTTGATTCCAAGATAATTGAGTTAGAATTTTTCTGTTAAACAAACAATCTTTCAGAAAGGCCATTGGACCTAATTATAACTTTTGATAAAAAAAGAGCTTGCTGTGGTAAGAGAATGCCCCTTTTCCTTTATCAGCTATTTAAATGCTAGAAATTAAACTTTGGAAGCCTGGAATGAGAAACAAGTTTTGTTCCAGCCAATTTAGGAATTAAAGGGATGATGGACAGAGGGAGCAGGCTGTGTCTGCTCCACATAGTTCCCTACTCTGCAGTGGGTAGGTGCCACAGTGCGAGGGTGAATGATGGTGACTCTCCTGGAATAAGCTTTACTCTTCTACAGCCCGAGTGGGTCATGCACAGAAACTACATATTATAAAGATCACCTATTCAAAAATATTAGAGCATTTGAGCCATCAGTGACCTTACTATACTTATTATTTCATTTATTCCATTCTTAAAATTCTAAAAAGCATAACGTACCTTGGCATAAAGACATAATATCAGTTTATAGTTCATGTTATCTGTTCATTTTGCTCTTCACTGTAGATTATGTTTGCCTTTGTATTGTTCTCATATTGATTCTCTCAAAAAACAGAAATACTTTTTTTCCTTTGCACATGTACTTTTTATGTATGTTGGATTATTTTGCTTTTAAATTTCACATTTTTACCATTAATTACTTTATTTTTTCTATTTTCCTTCATTAATATTGTGCTATCTTTCAATGTTTATAAAAGATCACCAAGAAACATTGCTCTTCTGTTTGAGCACAGGTGAATTCCTGCCATAATGTATGCTCATTGGTTTTTCTGCACTCAGCACTTCTTTGCGGTATCGTGCTCCACTTAATTTTTACAATTCATCATTCTCTGCAGACTGTTTCACCAGAACAACCTCTTCTCCTCTTTTCCATTGAGATCTCTTATGCAGTTCTGTATTTGCTTCATGTTTATGAAATCCTAGCTCATTAGTGTCTGGTGTCTGCTAACATTATGTTCTTCCTTCTCTTTGTTCTGTTAACCCAGGGAGTCATCTACCTGTTGCTGTACAATCTCCTCATTATCATTTACTCATCAGTATTCGGTCAACCTCAATTGAAGTATGTTAATTCACTCTACTTATGAATAAAGAGAACAGAAATATACAGCCTTATAAAAACATAGCACTACAACAGAAAGACAAGTATCACATAATTTCATTTTTCTGGGGAATCTAGAGTCAACCTAAGAGAAGCTGAGACCAGAGCAATGAGCAAGGGTCCCAGAAGCCTGCCAGGGAGAGCAGTGGGGAGGGAGATCTGGGGAAAGATTGGCCAGTGAGTGTCAGGTTACAAGAGAAAAGCAAGACTTTCTGATAGGGTAGAGTGACTCAGGTAACAATTGCACTGTACAATGTAAAAAGATAGATGAAATTATTATGCAAGTATTCACCACAGAAAAAGGCAAGTATTTGAGCATCATGAAATGTATACATGTGTTAAAATGCTACATAGCATCCCACTGATAAGCATAATGTTCATACTTTCACATACCACTTAAAAATAATTTATCAAGGCTTACGCCAGCAGATGGCTTTAAATTACAGGAAAAAAAGACAATAAACATGAAAAGGAATGCAAGGTAAACTCTGTGGAAATATACTATGTCATATCAAAACATGATCTGTAATTTTTTTGTGCATGCTTTTATACTTCAGATGATCCAACATCTTGAAAATACAAAGTTCTGACTTGGAAATAGCCACTATTTTTGAGAAGAAAGGGGATCCTTCCTTGTGTAAACAGCATTCGCAGCCTTTGTGGACTTGCCAAAATTAATGAGGAATCATTCTTATAATTTAAGATACAGCTTGTTATTCAAATGAAACTACTTTATTGAAGCATTCCACTTACACAATGGTTACCCCATACAATAGATTAATGAGCTATATTACTTAAGGTTTTACTTCATGCTTAATTATGGTTTCTCTTATTTAATTACAAATTAAAGACAATAATCAAATCTCATTCTGAACCACTATCTGAGACTAATGAATGTTTCTATCTGTCACACAAGGATGTTTCTTTAATCTATTTCCTCACCCTCAGGCCAGGTCAAGTGCATTTGTGTGTTCTCATAACACCATGTCTTTCTCCTTCACAACATTTATCAGACCCTAATTATTTTAAATATCAGTGTAATGACTCCGAAGTCTGTTTTCCTCTTGTGCAAGGCAACACCCGAGGGTGAACATGACCCCATGTTCCTTATTGCATGCAAACAACAGAAGCGCTCAGTGTGTGTTCAAAGACTGAGGAATACACTTCAGTATCAAATAGCCAGGCTCTCACTTAGAAACTTCTGCTACAGAACATGGCTGATATTTTTCTGAACTAAACAATGGATCCACATGACAGTGAGTACTCAACCTCAAAGAACATAATAGAGTCAGCAACTACAGTATTTCATTAGTGAATAATTTCTTGGAGAGGCCTTAGGGAAATGCTCTTAAGTAGATGAAGTGAATAAACAAATTAAAAAGAAGGCAAAGTTTGACTTAAATTCATCCCAGTGACTAATATTGATGCTGTATAGTTAATATTGTCTTAAAGGAGAGGTTCTATTATACCTTGAAATTATCACTTTTTGAATGGTGATTCCATAATGGAATACAAATCAAGACTCCACAGATGGTCACTACAAAACCATTTTGAGGGAGATTCATTAGTTCCTTTGTATAGTTTGTGGTAGGCCAAGCAGTGTTCTTGATCATTTTCTTTTCCTTTTATGTTATGTGTGTATGAAATCTCAATATGGATGCTTATATAGTTTACTCTACAAAGCACAGCTGTGAGATTATTGCTTACTATTAAAGAAAGAAACATTAAAGAAAGAAACACAATTGAGAGGGCTGGATACAGTGAATATCTGATGAGAGCTGTGATTGAAATTCCTTTTGCTCTCTCCACATTTCTAACTGCAGTAGCAAAAAGGAGGTCATTTGCATATGCTCTGGTAGTGGAATACAATGTTAATAATTTGTATATTTAAAACAAAGCTTATTTTTGCTGTTATTTTATTTGTTGATCAAAGCATAAATTCATTGATTCCTATTTGTATTTATACTTTGATCTTTTGTAGATGGTTCCATTCTTTAATAATTATTTTTTAAAAAATCAGTGATATTAAGTTTGTTGTTTTAAGTGTATGAAGATAGGTTACTAATGAGTCATTATCTCCATGTATAAAATATACTCTGTATCTTTTCCACTTATATTAAGGAAGAAATGATGAAGAAAGAAAAGAAAGAAGAGAGGAAAGAAGGGAAGTGGAAATAGGGGACAAGGAAAAGAAAGGAAGCAAAGAATCAGAGAAAGGAAGATAAAAGAGGAAAGAAGGAGGGGGAGGGAGCTAAGGAGGGAGAAAGGGAAGGAGGGAAGGACAAGGAGGGAGAAAGAGGTTGATACTCTTTAACATGCTAATTCAGAACTAAAATTAGCCCTCTGCTGCAACCTGCTGACAGACTGGAGAATTACACATGAAAACAGTACAATGAGAAAGTGGTTGTAAATGTTCATTTTAAATCCTGTAGTCCTCATAATTTCATTAAAAATAGTCCAAGTGGGGTATGCTTGAAGGAGAGAACTGATGTGATTCAACACTTAGAAAGTAATGTAGCTGTCTGTGACAGACTGTATGAACATTAAAGTATGCTTCCTCACGTGGATATAGACTGATAGGCTGGATTAGAAAGTTATAACTTTGTTCTTAATCAATGCCTAGCCAGGTAAGGACACTACAGAGAAGCTTGTTTCCACCAAGAGAAAATCATAACGGGGACAGAATACAAACAAAAATCACTTTACTGGAAGAAATTGGGTTCTGTGTCTTCTTGAGGACCTAAGTTTGACCAGAATTTCTGAGATGTATCATCATATGTAAAATACGTGAAGGTCATGTAGAAAGGATAAAACATCGATTGTTAAAATGGCCATAAATGTGTTTTATAGAGCTCTAGGAGTCAGCAGACATGTGGCTTGGAGAAAAATTTTTTATCCTTTTGCAAATCTCCCTTGAATATACATTCAGTCAAAATCCAAGAATCACACACTTGGTGCCCAGGGACTGAGTTTAGCAAGGGGCAGCTCGGGAGGCGGTGACTGCGGCACCGAGTCTGCATCACTGAATCTGCGCCGGGTTTGGAGTTTACTTGTCTCCAGGCCCACACTGGAGGAGTGCCCGGGGACTGAGGTTAGCAGCGGGCAGCTCAAGAAACGGCGACTGCGGGACCGAGTCTGCGTCACCGAATCTATGCTGGGGTTAGAGCTTACTGGCCTCCAGGCCCACGCCGGAAGAGTGCCCAGGGACTGAGTTTAGTAGCGGGCGGCTCGGGAAATGACAACTGTGCCACCGAAGCTGCGCCGGGGTTGGAGCTTACTGGCCTGAAGGCCCACTCCAGAAGAGCGCCCAGGGACTGAGTTTAGCAGCTGGCAGCTCGGGAAACAGCGACTGCGGCACCAAGTCTGTATCATCGAACTTGCGCCAGGATTAGAGCTTACGGGCCTCTAGGCCTATGCCGGAAGAGCGCCCAGGGACTGAGTTTGGCAGCGGGAAGCTCAGGAAGTGGTGACTGAGGAACCGAGTCTGCATCACCGAATCAGTGCCGGGGTTAGAGCTTACTGGCCTCCAGGCCTATGCCGGAAGAGCGCCCAGTAACTGAGGTTAGCAGATCAGAGTCTGATTTTCTCCACAGTAACTGCAGAAGCACATCCAGTCAGCTTGTATTGGTGAGTAGGTGGGCCTGTTGGAACAACAGCCCCTAACATTGAAACTGCACAGGGCCTACAGCCCACTGCCTCCAGGCCAAATGCACAAGTGAGCCCAGAGAATCTGTATTGCTGAGCAGGTGGGCCCATTGCAACCTCAAACAGTGCCATTGTGGCAGTTCAGGAGCCACAGTCTCCCTGCCTCTAAAGCAGACAGTAGAAGGTGTTCTGACTGTATTGATTGAGTGCCTCATATGGTGTGCTATAACTAGGGGTTTTTCTTTAGGTCCCAATACAGACTGCAAAGAGCAACCCAGGAAACACTGCTATTTTAAGGTTTCTAACTATTAAGAGGAAAGTAACTTGCAACAAACAGCGCCAGAAAACAGGGCAAGTAAGAGATGAGGAAACACTCCAAATCTCAGACACAAAGATCCTCACCTCCAAGTAACACAGGGGGAAGGGAAATAGAGAAGTGTGAAGCCCAGTCTCCAGGGCCCTCGGAAATGGTAACCAAAGCAGATCTAGTAAAATGGAAATCAGAACTGATCTCTGAGATGAAAGCAGAGATATTGGACAATGTCAACATGATGAAAAATAAAGCTAAAGAGGAAATCATGGAGTTGATAGAATCCAAGATAGCAAAAGCACTGGAACCTTTTAAAGACCTACAAGCAGAAGCCCAGGAAATTAAGAAAGAAAATGAAAGCTTGCGCAATAGAATGAATTTGGCAGAAGACCGAATTTCAGACCTAGAAGACAGGATCTCAACCAATGAACTGGAAAAGCATAATCTATGGAAAAAAGCAAGCGATAATGAAAAGTCAATCCAACAGCTCCTAGATGATTCAAAGAAGAATAACACAAAATTGATTGGAGTCACTGAGGAAGCAGGAGACAATGCTAAAGACATCAAAAAGCTATTCACACAGATAATGGCAGAAAACTTCACAGAAAAAGGTAAAGAATTGGACATACAAATATATGAAGCATATAGAACGCCACATGTCCAGGACATGAAAAAAACCTACACCTAGGCATATCATCATAAAAGTCCCAGATATTCAAAAAAAGAATGAAATACTGAAAGCAGCCAGAGAAAAGAAAACAGTTACATTCCAAGGGAAGCCCATCAGGATCAGAGCAGATTTCTCAACTCAAACACTCACTACAAGAACAGCCTGGAGTGAAGTCTTCCAAGCCCTAAAGGAAAACAACTTCCAATCCAGACTGATGTATCCTGCAAAACTATCCCTCAAAAATTTTGGGGAAATAAGATACTTTCATGACAAAGAACACATGAAAAACTTCACAAATACAAAACCTGTGCTCCAAGACATTTTAAAGAATATCTGGAGAAAAATAAGGAAAGTTACAAATCCATGAGACCTAACCAAGTCAACCCATGGGACCAAACAAGAAACTGATGGGGAAAGGGCAGAAGTAGAATAACACAGCCAAGAACAGGAAATCATGGCAGCACTAAATTTACCTATATCAGTCATAACAATTAATGTCAATGGACTCAATGCACCAATTAAGAGATGCAGACTGGCAGAGTGGATCAAAACACAAGATCCCACAATCTGCTGTATACAAGAAACACACCTAATTCAGAAAGGAACCCATGGACTAAAAGTCAAGGGATGGAAAATTACTCCATGTGACTGGAAACAGCAAGAACGCTGGAGTGGCGATTTTATTTGCAGACAAAATAGAATTCAAGCCAAAGCTGATAAAGAGAGATAAACATGGACACTATCATTTAGTTCAGGGAAATATCAAAGAGACAGAAATCACAATCTTAAATATCTATGCTCCAAATTCCAATGCACCCAACTATATAAAGCAAACATTAATGGACTTGAAAAACCAGATTAACTCCAATACAATAATAGTAGGGGACCTCAATACCCCACTGTCACAAACAGACAGATCGACTGGATGAAAAGTCACTAAGGAAATCCTTGAGCTCAACCAGACTCTTCAGCAAATAGACTTAATAGATGCCTACAGAGTATTTCACTCCACAAAGTCAGAATATACATTCTTCTCAGCTGCTCATGGATCATTCTCCAAAATAGACCATGTACTCATTCATAGAACAGGTTTAAGCAAATATAAAGGGATTGAAGTTATCCCTTGTATACTGTTGAACCATAGTGCCCTGAAATTGGAGCTGAATAGCAAAGGAAAGCCCAGGATCTTCACAAACACATGGAAACTGAACAACATTCTGCTGACCAACCAATGAGTCATAGAAGAAATTAGAGAAGAAATTGAGCAGTTCTTACAACTAAACGATAACCCCAGTACAACATATATAAATTTATGGGACACAATGAAAGCAGTTCTATGAGGAAAATTCATAGCACTGAAGGCCTACATCCAGAAAATGGAGCAAGCTCAAATAAACAACTTAATGCTCCACCTCAAGCAACAAGAAACACGGGAGCAAAACAAACACAAAACTCGTACTAGGTAAGAAATTATAAGGATCAGGGTAGAAATTAATGCAATAGAAACCAAGAGAACAGTTCAAAAAATCAATGAATCGAAATGTTGGTTCTTTGAGAGGATAAACAAAATTGATAGACCCTTAGCCAAACTCATTAAGAAAAGGAAGGAAAAAGCTCGTATCTATGCTATTAGGAATGAGAACAGAGAAATTATTACTGAACCAGAGGAAGTCCAGAGGATAATAAACACCTACTTTGAAAATTTATACTTTAATAAAATGGAAAATGTAGGAAAAATGGTTAGATTTCTAGACACATATGAACTACATAAGCTGAATAAAGAAGATATAGAAATGTTAAATGCCCCAATAACAATCTGTGAAATTGAAAATGTAATTCAAAACTTGCCAACAAAGAAAAGCCCTGGACCTGACGGTTTTACTGCTGAATTCTATAAAACTTTTAAAGAAGAGTTAGTGCTTCTACTTCTGAAACTCTTCAATGAAATTGAAAAGGAAGCAGTACTCCCAAACTCATTCCTCGAAGTAACCATTACCCTGATTCCAAAAGCAGAGAAAGACCCAAACAAAAAAGAGAACTACAGGCCAGTATCTCTAATGAATATCGATGCCAAAATCCTCAATAAGATCCTGGCAAACAGAGTACAGAGAATTATCAAAAAGATTATACACCCTGACCAAGCTGGATTCTTCCCAGGGATGCAAGAATGGTTCAACATATGTAAATCAATCAATGTTATACACTATATTAACAGGCTTAAGGACAAAAATCATATGGTCATCTCAATTGATGCAGAAAAAGCGTTTGACAAAATACAACACCCATTTATGTTCAAAACCCTACAGAAGATAGGAATAGATGGTCTGTGTCTCAAACAAATAAAAGCTATCTATGAGAAACCTTCAGCCAGTATCATACTAAATGGTCAAAAATTGAAACCTTTCACACTAAGATCAGGAACAAGACAACGGTATCCTCTCTCACCACTTCTGTTCAATATAGTTCTGGAAATATTAGCCATAGCAATTAGACAAGAGAAAGAAATAAAAGGAATAAAGATTGGAAAAGAAGAAGTTAAATTGTCATTATTTGCTGACGACATGATACTCTATCTAGAGGATCCTAAAAACTCAGTTAAAAAACTGCTGGACCTAATCTCCAACTTTAGCCACGTAGCTGGTTACAAAGTCAACATTCAAAAATCAATAGCCTTCGTATACACAAACAGAAGACCCACTGAGATAGAAATTGGGGAGTCAGTCCCTTTCACAGTAATACTCCAAAAAATAAAATACTTAGGAATCAATCTAACAGAGGAGGTGAAAGACCTCTACTCTGAAAACTATAGCACTCTGGAAAAGGAGATAGAAGATGATATCCAAAAATGGAAAGACATACCTTGCTCCTGGGTAGGAAGAACCAATATTGTCAAAATGGCTATACTCCCAAAACTACTC
This sequence comes from Petromus typicus, assembly GCA_004026965.1. Taxonomy (NCBI): domain Eukaryota; kingdom Metazoa; phylum Chordata; class Mammalia; order Rodentia; family Petromuridae; genus Petromus; species Petromus typicus. The sequence goes on along the minus strand of PVIR01027543.1, from coordinate 10,936 downwards.
TACACATTCAACGCAATCCCGATTGAAATCTCAACAGCATATTTCACAGATCTAGAGAAAAAAATTCAAACTTTCATCTGGAACCACAAAAGACCTAGAATAGCCAAAGCAATTCTAAGCAACAGGGACATGGTGGGGGGTATCACAACTCCGAACCTGAAACTACTATAAAGCCACTGTAATAAAAACTGCATGGTACTGGCAAAGTAACAGACCTGAGGATCAATGGAGCAGACTAGAATATCCGGAAACTACTCCAGATACACTGAGCCACCTCATCTTTGACAAAGGAGCCAAAAATCCTCAATGGAGGAAAGATAGCCTCTTTAACAAATGGTGCTGGAAAAACTGGGCTTTAACTTGCCAAAGGCTAAAACTAGATCTAACTCTCACCATGTACCAAGCTAAAATCAAAGTGGATAAGAGACCTAAATATTAAAACAGACACTCTAAACCTACTGCAAAACACGTTAGGTAAAACTCTTGAAGACACTGGCTTAGGGAAAGACTTCATGAAGAAAACTTCTATTGCACCAGAAATGGCTGAGGAAATCAACAAATGGGACCTCATTCCTTTAATAAGCTTCTGCACAGCAAAGGAAACCACCAACAGTGCTAATAGGCAACCAACTATGTGGGAAAAAATCTTTATCAGCTGTTCCTCAGATAAAAGGCTACTATCTAGAATATATAAAGAGCTCAAAAAAATCAGCCCACCCAAATTTAATGACCCAATTCAAAAATGGGCATCTGAAATGAATAGATATTTTTCAGAGGAAGAAGTAAGAGCAGCTAAGAAGCATATGAAGAAATGCTCAACATCATTAGTCATTCGAGAGATTCAGATGAAAACAACATTGAGATTTCATCTCACTCCACATAGAATGGCTGCCATCTCAGAATCAGCCAACAGCAAATGTTGGCAAGGCTGCGGAGAAGAAGGAACCCTTCTCCACTGTTGGTGGGACTGTAGACTTGTACAACCCCTGTGGAGATCAGTTTGGAGAATGCTAAAAAAGCTAGGATTGATGGTCCCATTTGACCCAGCCATTGCCCTGCTAGGTATATACACACAAGAATTAAAAGACTCACATCACAGTGACATATGTGCATCCATGTTTATAGCAGCCCAATTTGTGATTGCTACATCTTGGAAACAACCCAAGTGTCCATCAACTGGAGACTGGATAAAAAAGCTGTGGTTCTTCTACAGAATGGAGTACTACTCTGCCATAAAAAATGATAAATTTGAATCATTTCTACTTAAATAGACATACTTTGAGGATATCCTCATAAGTGAAATAAATAGGTCACAGATAGGTACATATCGCATCTTTTCTCTGGTATGAAAAAAGGAAGATGTATATGATTCCTAGCATTGTATGTTATCTATCGTGAAATAGAAAATGCTCAATGTAAAATAAGGTGAAAGGGGACAATGTTGAGACTGTAACAAAAAAGTAAGGAAACAAATATTATGTATATGGGGGGGTGGTAGGGTGGGTAGGACTATGGGAAAAAATGAGAATTAATTTGTGTCTTATACTGGTATAAATCCCCATTATGGAGTGCAATCATGATGTGTATATTTAATGTACCAATAAAGATTTAAAAAAAGTATCACACACTCATCAGACATTGGAGCAGAAGTCATGGAATGTTGAATGAATGTTTAATAATGTTAGGGCATTTTGAAGGAGAGAATGAATTTCCTGTTAGAGAAAAAATATATAAAATATACTACATTTTGTAACAGCTTACAGTAGCATTATAGAATATTAAGACATATTATTTAATTGGGGTTGATATTTTTCTTAGCAGCTAATAGGACACAAAGGCTTCAAGCACAGGGCAAATTAAGCACTGAGGTAAAAGATCATGCAAGATCTTTCAATATTTTTATATTTTCAATTTCTTGTAGTTTTCCTTGTAAAGATCTTTCATGTGTTTAAATTTTTGTTCTATATTTTATAATTTTGTTTTGAGGGCTGGGGATTTAGCTCAGTGGTGCCAGCACCTGTCTTGCAAGTGCAAAGACCCAGGTTCAATCCCCCAGTAACCATATATAATCCTGGGCATGGAGACTCATGCCCAGCAGCAATCAGTACCACATACCACAGTGTCAGGGATGGTGGCTCATGCCTGTAATCCCTGCACTTAGGAGGCAGAGGCAGGAGATTGCTGTGATGTGAGTTTGAGGCTGAGCTCAGGCCCAGCCTGAACTACAAAGCAAGACCTTGTCTCAAAAAAAAAATTATTTTGAATCAAATTGCTTCCTGTTTGTTTTTTGGTTTTTGTTTTTTGTTTTCTGTCATCTCATTCTTGGTGAATAAAAATGCTACTATTTTTCAATGTTCATTTAGTGTCCTGCAGAATTCCTGAATTTGTCAATTAGTTCCCTTAATCTAACAGTCTTTGTGTTCCCCTGCACATAGTTCACCACAACAAAAACACCTTCTATGTTCTTGGATTAGAAAAATTAATGTTACTAAAATTCCCATACAACTCAAAGCTATTCATAGATTGCATTAATTCCACATCAGATTATCAGATTTTCTTCATAGAACTAGAGAGAATCCTAAAATTAAGTAGAAGTACACTTTGTTCAGCCAAAGCAAATATGGTATCTGATTTCACAACATACTAGAGAGTCACAATAACCAAAACAGCATGGTATGACCATGAAAACACACTGACCAATGAAAGAAAAGAGAGTCAAGAAATCATCTCACACATCAACAGCCACATAATTCTCCAGAGACTCTAAAAGCACACACTGAAGAAAAGACATCTTAAATGAACAGTACTGGGAAAACTGTATATCCTTTTGCAAACGGTTGAGAGTTTTGACTTCATTGCTCACCTGGAACAAAAATAGACTCAAAATAGAACAAAGACCTCAATACATGTTTTATCATTGGGATAATATCTAGAGCCCACAGCCTAAGGAATGCAAAGTTTATTTTAGCTTAGGGTTATAGTCCATGGTCATCTGACTCAAAGGCAGAAAAGGCATGATTGAAGGTCCAGGACAGAGGAAGAGCTGCTTGTGTTATGGCAACAAAGTAGCCAAAAGAGAAGGAAGGAAGAAGCAAGAGAGTTTCTCTTCCAGGTATGTCCCCAGTGACCTGCCTGCTCCCATAAGCCCACCTTCTAACAGTATACTGGGCAATTCACTGATGAGTATAGCATCTCCAGAGTCAGGCATCTTCCAAACACATGAGGCTTTGATTCCATTTGAGATCCAAACCCTAACAATGGAGAGCCTGGAAATGCTAGAAGAAAGTATAAGAAATCCAGGGACATTAGCAAAATGTATAAAGATTTTCTGCCACTGCATAACAACACGGCCACGAGCCAGTTGTCAGTGAAGTTCTTGTTCCCAGATGAAACCTCCTTGCTTGGTCTTAGTGTTCACGTTCTTATCAGCATTTTGTTCTAAGCTCTAACCAGAACTGGCCATCGAACTCTGCCTATGGATTCTAGGGCTTCTCTAATTTGCATCTCAAAATGTCCCAGTTTTATAATGAGACCACTCAGTCTGCCATGCAGACAATGATCTTCAGGGAAACTTAAAACAGGATTGTAGTTAGTGACTAGGAAAGATTTCTTAAAATAGTAAGGACCTTGAGAAACCAATCTAGCAGCTGCTAGACGATGCTAAAAAGAATAACATAAGACTGATCAGAGTCAATAAAGGAACAGGAGATAGTACAAACAACATTAAAAAAACTGTTCACAAAGTATGAAAAAGGCAAAAGGAAATGGGGGATAGAAGAAATTAAGAAAGGAAAGAAAAAATCTGATAATAAAAAAAGGAAACAAAGCTTTTATATTAGGGTTCAGCTGTAGGGAAGTCAAGGGAAAAGGGGAAAATGAGACTCCAGATGTGTCATGTACAGCTATAAATTTTCAGTGTTGAATATGATCATAATGTATGTGTAAATGTACCAATAAAGTCAAATAAAAAATAAATAAACAACAGCAACAACAAAAACTGTTCACGATATAACAGAAAATTTCCCCAAAAAGAGAAAAGAATTTGGCATACAGACTAATACAGCATATCATACTCCAGTTAGCCATGTTAAAATAATCCACAGGTAGGTGTATAATAGTCAAGATTCCAGAAACCCAACAGAGAAATGAAGTATTGAGACAGAAAAAAGAAACAAATCACATACAAATGAAAATCCATCAGAATCGCAGCAAACTTTTCAAAACAAACTCTCAAGTCAAGGAGAGACTGGAGTGAAGTATTACAAACCCTAAAAGAAAATAAACTACATTGATGAATCCTGCAAAACTACCTTTCAAAATTTGCCCTTATGGAAAAGTAAGATACTTCCATGACAAAGAACACCTGAGTAGCTTCAAGAACACCAATCCAATACTCCAAAACATTCTTAACGATATCCTAGAAAAAGATAATGAGGGTCACAACTCCATGAGGCCCAATAAAGAGAAACCATAGGCAAGGCAAGAAATTAAATGGAAAAGATAGAAATTTTTAAAAAATAATAATAAAAGAGCCAACAACAGAAAAATATCATGACATGGATGAGTTAACACAACCAATTATCAGCATCAATGTTATGGCCTCAATTCACCAATGAAAAGAAATAGACTGGCAGAATGGGTTAAGAAACAAGATCTAACAACATACTGTATTCAAGAAACACTGAATTCAAAAAGAAATTCATGGATTGAAAGTAAAAGGATGGAAAACAATTCCCCATGAGACAGAAAATCACAAAAAAAAGCAGAAGTGGGTAACTATATTATTTGTACACGAAGTAGATTTCTGTGAACAGTTTGGAGTGCATATAGAAGCCTTCCAGCATAGTGAAGCAGAGATGACCTGCTGAGATTTGGCTGAAGCATGTTGGATGGCGGAGACAATGAAGATATAGGAAGTGTGCAAGGATCATTGGGAATTAGTGATGGGATGGACCAGCAGGTATGGGGAGAGGCATCCTAAGCATTATTCTATCACTGCTCTGTCAAACATTGCACCAATTACTCTGTAAGGAACTGGTAAATGTAAAATATGATAAGGAAGAACAACAGAGAAATGAGCTCTTCTGGCTTAGCTTACATGAGATACCTCCAGAAAATACCTAGAAATATCTTACTGGTACAATGTGTATGCCTAAGATTTACAGGGTCATATTTATCTTTCAGTAATCATGATCTGAATATTATTGAAAATATGGCCTTTATTTTTACACACTGATAAATACCTAGAAATAAAATGATAGAAGACATCTTGTAGTTTGGAATCTCCAGAATACTATGAGAAGAATGGAATGCAAAAGTTAAATGTAAATATTTATAAAATCAACAGTCACACTTCTGTGTCTGCAAAACCATAACCACACTATGTGACAGTGGCCCTGAGAAATTTTTTGGCTCCTCAGCAACTGTATATTAAATTTGGCTAACCTAATGGGCTTAATATAAAATTAAATTAAATCATTAAATTTAATGCTGTCAATTGACATTCAGTTGGGTTCACCACTACAGAAAGAGGTAATCTTGTGGGACAGGGGCTGCTGTTTTTTTTACTTTTCAAATGAGGCAATAAAACCCATGAGATGTCAACCATATCTGAAATACAAATTGTTCCTGGGTAAGAGAGGTTGAAGCAAAGCTTCTTCATTATAATAAAAAATCCCTGCCTTGGTTTCCAGCCATAATTTCCAAAACAACACAATAAAATTTATTTTAAAATAAATTTTAAAAGATATTCACAGAATTTTCTAGCCCTATATTCATCCTACCTCTGAAATGCTGTCTACAGTTATTTTCTCTTTTGATCCTTTTCAATCAGCTGACAGCTAAAATTGGCCTACAACCCCTTCTCCCATTTGGCTCCTCTCTGACTCAATTCAGGCTCCCTGGTGAGGAAGGCACGGAAGTAAGGCCAGCATTGGGCATTTGTTTACTTCTTTGTGTCTCAGTACAAATGATGATGCCACTAGAGAGAGTCTGGGGAATAATGTGTCTTTGTTCTGGTGCAGCCCGCACACCTGCAGGGTCAGTGCATGCATTGTTTTGTGGTTTTCTCATATGCCAGACCAGATGAGAAAGCAATTCTTGTTATTGCTTTGTGACTTAATATGCCAACCCTTTCTTATCCACACCAAGTGCAAGTAGAAATGTGCACACAGCATACTGCACTTCAGAACTCTGGGAAGGTATTATTATTATTATTATTATTATTATTATTATTATTATTTATTTATTTACATTGTATAGCACATATTGACTAGGAAAAGTTTGGACTGGAACATTAATCAAGTTACTGTGGGATTGCTTTCAGTAGGTGCTGGTCTCACCATTATGCTATGAAAAGTTGCTTCTAAAAATAAATAATTTGAAAATTTTTAATGAACTTTCTACAGTTCACCAAGACTATTATTGCCCTGTTTTTCTTCCATTCTAATGAGAAAAAAAAGAAAAATCTTAAACTGTGATAACATTATCTGGATAGCTACTATAAATAAGTTTAAAAGTTATTATTTACTCTTCTAAAAATGCACCATAAGTGGAGCATAGTGTCACACCTGCAATCTGAGGTCTGATGGAGGCCAAGGCAGGACTGTAAGGTCAAGTTCAACCTGAGAAACAATGATTCAGTGAGACTTTGTCCCAAAATAAAAAACAATAAAGAAAGAGGACAGGGGCTGTAGCTCATTGTGAAGGTCCTGGACTCAGTCCCACAAAAAATTTACATCATATATTTTAGACTGAGCACCAGTATTTCTGAGCATTAGATTTATTATCCAAAACAGTGCAATTTATCTTGTAGCTCACTGAACATGAAGAGATTAGAGTTAATATTCTGGACACATTGGTGGTAAATAATTTAGAATTCATCAATACTGTCTTTCTTTGGTTGATAAGAGTGTTCCACAAATCTGTTGTGATAACAACACCATGTGCAGCATAGAATTCCAGAGTTATTATCCAAGAATTTTCTCAGTTTTGTTACTAGTGAAAAATTATATGGCCTTAGCAAACAGGCATCAGAGATAATTTCATCCACTCCTAGATTCTGAACAATTCCTTTATGAGTTGGATTTCTGTGCTATAAATTGCTTACCTCTCAAGGGGATTCAGAATTAATACTTGTCATATTTTTGCTGGTTTAGAAGCAACACCAGGAAATGCAGCCTCTTCTTCTCAGGCATCGACTGCCAACATTTATACTGAGCATTTCATAAACAATGAAACATCTATTTCATTTGTACTGCTATTGGATAATCTCAAGCCTTAGGGACTTCCACATCACAGATGTGACAGAAATTAAATTGGAACAGCCTTTGAAACCAAAATATTCCTCTATACTTGTAGAAATTCCTACAAGATAATTCTATGATTCCATGTCAACATTTTGAAAAATAGCTAGTAATTATTATTTGATGTTGCTAAGGACATCAACATCTAAGACACTATTTTATTTGGAATTACTCTATTTTATATCATTCCAAAAGATACAATCTCCATAAAATGCTGGTTAACATAGCATCAGTGTACTGATGTGCTATCAAACAGTAAAGTCTAGATCTGAGCTCTCATATTTAAGAGATTTTCATCCTTGGGAAAAGTTGCTCAAATTTTCAAAACATTTAAACTTTTTCCTTTTTAGTCTGGTGTTTAATGCTTAATAGGTAATGTGCATGCTTGAATAATAACAGGTGAGAGCGCACCGAAGGCAGATAGTTCATGAAACGTAGAGTGACAGCAATCTAAGTGACAGTGTACACATGCAGGCCTTTCTGCACCTGGAGGCAAGAGGGGTTCGCCGCGGACACTGGCAGAGCGACGACAACATGCAAACCCTGCCATGTACAGGAACCCAGAATGCGGAAGTGAGAACAGAGTTGGTGAGAATACAGATAACAACGATTCTGCACAGTCACATGGAAAGAAAGAAGGGCATTTTTGTGAGCGCATGATGGTGACTTAAGGTAAAAAAAAAATGACTTGGGGGTCTTCCAGTGGATAGGCTAGAGGGACAAGAAGTATGAAAAGCAAAAGTGGTGGCCTGACAGGACAGAAAGGAAGGTGATGCTGAATGGAGGCCAGCCACACAACCGGGAGAAGGAAGTTGTGGAAGGAAGGGGTTTTTGGTATTCAGTTTTAATGGTTCTCTCACTGTACGGTGCAGCACCCTGTTCCATATTTCCCTCTGGTGTTCTGTAAAGGCTTATTCATCCATTCATTTCTTGCTGGTCTTTATTAATTAGTTAAGCACTAATCAGTAATGTGATAAGCAATTGGCACAGGTAAAAAGGGCCACAGAAAACTGGATCGGCAAGAAGTTGCAGCGGTCAGGCACCACCAGAGAGGCAGGAGCCCCTGGGAATTAACATTCAGTGTGGCAGACCACAAGCGTGACCCGAGAACACCAACATGAAATTCTCCGGAAACTGCTTGGAGAAGACTGAATTTATTTTGTTTATATCACATTAAGACTCATCATTTTGTGCACTGAAAAGAAAGAAAATCTCTAATTTTATGAAAACTTGAGCATGTTCTGTTCTGTAGTATTAGCAAATTTAACTTTTGAAAACACTGATATAATTTAAAAATTAGAAAACAAGAAAATGCAATTAAGGGAGTAATCTCTAGCCAAGTCCTGGTTTTTTGTTGTTGTTTTCTGTTTTATTTCGTTTGGGATGTTTTGAGGATTAAAAACCTATTACACAAAATGGGAAAGAAAGGGAAAACTGAGTTATATTGAGCACCTTTACTGTGTCACAACTTTTAGATTATTTTATGCAGCCACACCACAGATACATGATTTCTGCTATGTCACAGTGCTCTAGTGCAGTGGAAGGTTTTGCAGTTTCGCTCAGTGATCAGCCACTGTCACAAAGCTCAGATGAAAACCTGGGTCCCTCCAACTAACTTCCCGCATAGTCTGCAACTCTCTAGTGCCTTCCCCAAGCCAGCAATCCAAGATCAGCTGCCTTGGATCCTCACAAAAGCACCAGACACTTTTAATCTATTCCGGTCATTCCCACAGAAGAATGGGAATATAAATTCAACTAGCCAACTGCATTTCTCCAACAGTTTCTAAGATCACAAATTTAAGAAGCATAATACATTTCCCAGTTTAAAAAGAGTGCTTCATCATTGCCAATACATTAGAACATGTTTATTAATATCTGAATCACCCATAATATTGATATTTATTGGATTTTCACTAAATGTCATAACATTTTATTAAGTGCTTCACATAGATTAAATCATTTAATGCTCAAAAATCCCATGAGATAAATAGTATAACATTCTAGATTTAAAGACATTGAGGCTTAAAAGGGTTAAGCAATTTGCCCAATGTCACACAGACAGTAAGTATCACACTTAGACTGAGGCAGTCCAAGTGGGGGGCTCTCCCTCCTCATTACCACGCTGTAATCTGTCACACATAACACTTTACTGGCGCTGGACAGTCTGCCTCCTATGGGGAAAAATCCACACCAAACTGAAGAAATATCATATTCACATTTTATAAGTATTCAAGATACAAAAGGAGCAAATATATACATACATATTAAGGGAACTGAACTGCCAGAACTGAGCCTTTTTCTGCACTCACCTCTGCCCCTGATTTTCCAGCCACCAGGATTCTTTGAATGATGATGAGAGGACAGCATATATTAAGTAGCCCAAGGTCACCTGCCCAGAGCTTGCTTTTTTGGGTTTTCAGTGAAACAGAACTCCGTAGGTTACATAGCTCATTGTTGCATAAATATTAGGCTATATCCCTACTAGAATCCAGATTGTAAGTTAAGTCTTCAGAGTTGACCCTTCTGATGCTATCTTTATCTTAAAAGAAAGTTCCAGAATCCCTCCTTTTAGAAAGGTTTGCCAGTGAAATTCTTGATTGATGGCATCATGATATTTTTACATCCTTTAATATTATTATTTTGATTTTACATCTAGGTTTGCTCATTAAAATGAACACAAAGGTTCACTTCTTTTCTTTTCCCCAGAGGTGTGATTTTATGATTCCAGATTTCATTAACAACCCTGTCAAGATTTGAACAGTGTTATTGTATCTCCAAAGAGAAAACTGCCTCAAAATCATACACTCACCTATATAACTGGAATGCCACCACATACATGGTTTGATTGAAAATCTTCTCCTCATAATACTTCATAAACTGATACTGAATTTTTGCTGAAAATACACTTTTTACCTGGAAAATACAAATCCTGGAGTGCATTACCTAGGGTTTGTGGGTCATGGAGCCTGACTCTTTTTAAAGATTCATTAGAGTTGTTCAAATGGGTAGTGTCTACTGGAACTTCTGCATGGTAATAACAGCACCACAAGAATTATTATGGATATTAGTGATGTGCAAACCCATAAACCTTTATGTTACATTCCACTGGATCATATATTCCTCAGCACCATACAGTCTGCATAGGAGAGAAAATATTCATTAAATGAAAGAATAAAATACCCTCAGCTTACTGAAGATATTTCGATCCTTTAGAGAGAATAAAAAGTGCAATAAAAATGGGATACACCAAACACAATCAAATATTAGAATAGTGGAGAGTGCTAATTACAATTCACATTTTTGTGGTTGAAGAGATTGAATGTAAGGCCTTTGAACAGAACTACACTCCCAGCCCTTTTTATTGTTTTAAATTTTTGGTTAGAGCTTTTTCTTTGCAGGATCTTAATAAAGATTAAAATTTTATTTTCTTACTCATTATGTTTATTGGTACCGTTTAGGAAGGCATTATGATCACATTCATTACTGGGAATTTGTACCTGCACAGGATGCATCTTGGCTCTTCATTTGTCCCATTCCGCTTTCCTCCTATCAATCCCTCCACACCTCTCTGTTTGCATAAGCTTTGTTTCCAATATTTTTGCCTTTTTTCTCCTTATTTTTCTTTCCTCTCT
>PVIR01027542.1:0-22840 GCA_004026965.1 Petromus typicus | reverse complement strand
GCAGCCAAGGCAGGTGCTGAATGACACCTAAGAGGAAAGTCACATGACCAGATTCAGAACTAGAAAACCCGTCCTGGTGGGGAGAATGAAGATGGGGCAGGAGGAGGAGGAGAGGGCAAGACTGAGGTAAGGGGAACACTCAAGATGTTGGACAGTCTTGGCAAGGGAAGGTGTGGGCTAGAGCTGATCTCGTGGGAGACTGACTGGAGAGGCATTAATCACAGCAGCAGAGGCCCAGGGCAATTTCCATGACATGTCATAGAGCAGCCTCACGTCCATGAACAAGAGCCCCGTGTGGACATTTAAAACCAACCTGTACCAAGCCCTAGATAGGTTATATTTCCTCCTCGATGGGCACATGTATGATAGTTTAACTTATAAATTAAGCACTGTAAGAGATTACCAACAGCTAATAGTAATGTGGGTAATTGAAACAATGTCTGGCAAGAAAAGTCAATCAAAACTTTGACTTTTATTTCTGGAATTTTGCAAGCACTTTTTTCAGATTTCAGTTAACAAGGAGTAAATGAAACCATGTATAGGGGGCGCTGCTGAGTCTGAGAGTCAGGACCAACAGTACTGATGCCTTCCTTAGTGACGCACATGTTTTTCTTCCGAATTCTGTGCAGGCAGCCCTGTGGCTTAGGTGACGAAGTGACAGATGGCAGCACTCATGTGGTTTCTCCCAGAGATTTTACTGTGGGGAAGGGGCTGAGGGATAGGGTAGGCCGGGGGGATGGAGTGGGGACGGTAAGGAGGAGGGCGCGCTCCTGAGTGGCATCATGAGTGGGGCTCTGTGGCAGGTTCTCGGGGGTCCCGAGGCCGGACACAGAGGACCCTGTGACCGAAATGCCACTGTCGGGCTTTGAGCCCCAGTGAGCCAGTCTTTACCTGACGTGGGGAACAGCACCCAGGGCCAGCGGCTTCCACGTCCCAGGCTCACTTTGGCCCAGCAGGGGCAGAGGACCACAGTTGGCCTGGCAGAATCTTTCGAAAGCTGGTGCCAGGGACCTGTGCAGGAACACCAAGCTGGCGCGGTGGAGCCCTGGGCAGCGTGGGAGGAGGAACAAATGCATACTCAGTTGCTGCTTAATTCCACTTTTGATTAAAGCATCAGACACCCAGAAAATTGTACCTACGTGTTCAGGTTGATGAATTTCACAAAATCAACACACCCATGTAATCAACATTTACCAAGAGACAGAACATTACCACCACCTGAGAAACACCCCTCCTGCTTCTGCCAACCTCTACCCCGCAAGGGCATCCACTCCCCTGATGTCTAAGGCTGCATGTTACTGTGCCTATTCTTGGACTTCACAGACTAGACTCACACGACACGGTTCTCCCATTAGTCAACAGTATGTTTGGGAGATTCACGCATCCTGTGTGTTTTACAGTAGTTGTTTTCTCTCCCCGACTTCTGCTACAAGTACGAACCCATGCCTACTGCACATGGCCACGTGGGACGTGCCCAGCTTGGGGCTATTGCCAGAGTTGTGGCCATGAGCATTTCAGAACATGCATGTTGGGTACATAACTGTGTGGCATGTGCCTGGGGTTGCAGGATAGATACACAGGCAGTTTTAGCAGACACTGCAAGCAGTTTTCCAATGTGGCTGGAACAAGTTGCGCTCCCGCCAGTGGTGGATCAGATTCTGCCTCTGACCATGACCAGCGACTGTGGCTCTGCATCTCCAGCCTCACTTTTTCCATCTGCAAAATGAGTATAATCATTTCTACCTAAAACATCTCAGCAAGTTTAAGCATATAAAGTACTTAACCCATCAGTACTCAGGAATCAAGGGATGGGCTTGCATTCACTCAATGGAATCTTGTAAAGACATTTGAAATTATGGTACAAAAGAAATATGTACTGATTACATTTAACACGTCTATGATGGGTTGTTCAAGGAACAATACTAGGCAGCAAAACAAAGTGTTTGACACATTCTTTACATAAAATTGATGAGAGAAGGAACTGGAAGGAAATCTGTCTATATGTTAATCATAGTTGTCTCTAGGTAACAGGGCTAAAAGTGATTTTAATATTCTTCTCTGTGTCTGCTCAGTATTCTAAAATCGAGACTGCATGATGGAATGCTGGAACCTGCTTTGCGGGTGGCAGTGTTGGGAGGTGAGCACAAGGTCCTGACACCTTCTTTTGCAGGTGGGTTCCTGCACTCACGGTACCGGTTCGGTTCCCATGAGAGCATATTGCTGTGCAGGATGTGCACCCCTCCTGTTTGCTGCCTGTGACATGCACCTGCTTGCCCTGCTGCTTGCTGTTAGGACTTGAAGCAGCATAAAGTCTTCACCAGATGCTGGCTCCAGACTCTAGGCCTCCTCAGCCTCTAAAACTGTAGCCCAACATAAACTTTTCTTCTTTATAAATTATCCAGTATTAGGTATTTTTATTTCAGCAACAGCAAGTGGACTGAGACTGAGACCATTCCAAAGAAAAAAAGTAATTATGCTCTTCTAGAGAAATGACCCAGCAGATAATTCTCTTAACTGTTGCTCTGCGAACATCTGGATATTTATTTTCTTCAATAATATGTTAGCTAGTATTTATTGAGTGTTTATGGTGTTCCAAGGCTAAGAAAATTTGCATATTGCATCATTCAGATAAATAAGGTACCAAGAGACCATGTGCTTTTTCCCAGGGTCCCACAGCCAGTGTCAGGCACCAGCAGGATTTAGACCTGAGTTGTTCCCACCTTGTCATTGCACTGAATCTCCTTGGCCTTGGCATAGCACCTCCATGGTGACGGGATGGCTCCATCACCAGCCCTAGCACCTTCCTCCTCAGTGGTTGTGGAGTGAAGCAGATTCAACCATGTGCTGGGGAAAGCCCAGCCCCAGCTCCTACACTAACCAAGGTGGCCCAGAGCTCATTTGTCTCAAACCCAAAACTATTTCCCAAACGCGGACACCTGGCCACTCCAGCTGCCAGAATCCCAGTGCTGCAGGCTCCTGTCTCATCAAGCCTAGCAGCGCTCCAAAGGCAGTTGGGAGGGGGACGGAGGGAAGACAGGAGCTTCCCTGCCTGCCACTTCTTCCCTCTAGAGCCTACTGCGAGGACAAATTGGATTTCTGATACAGTAAATCAGGGATGCATTCCATGCACAAAGCTTCTTTGTTTCCTTTTTAATTAAATGTACTTCAGGGGCACTGTGTTTATGTTTTGTTTGTCTCCACCGCTAGAGATGAATAGAAAAGTCTGCTTTGTCCCCATCAGTAACACGACATGGAACAGAGGTCTCGTGGTTCCTTTAGGGGGAGGGATGAAGCCGCAGGGCCTCCCTTGAACTCTGGAGGGCTTTGCACACCCCAGGAGGCTTCGGCTCCAATTAAGCTCGTCACACTTTCTCTTTGTGGAGAGAAATGGAACAATTCTTCTGAGCCTTTTCCTCCAACAATCAATATTTAAAAACTTAATAGCAAAAGAAACAGAACAACCTTTAAGGCCCTTCATCTGACTGAAAGCCCCAGAACACAGTTCCAAGCTTGACTCTTGCAAATGTTTGCTCAGTGAGCTGCTGTCACCCTGAAACCTTTCCTGGCCGCAGGCCCAGGGCTGCGTACCTCCCTTCAGCTTGCCTGGGCTCCCCTTGCCCCAGAGGGGGAGCACGAGGCTCTTCCTTCTGGAGACGAGAGTTGAGGGCTCACACGGTTCACCTGTGCCTCTGCCGCTCACGTCCAGGCTGTCTGACCCTGGGGCTCCAGGTCTCGGCTGCTCTGCTGTGTCGTCCCAGCTGTCACCTGGGGTAGTCTGGCTGACTGGATAGGAACTCAGGACAGTATCTTACCTTGGTGGTGTCTCTATAAAGCACACTTTGTGCTGTTCCCAGTGTAAGTAACCTTTGCCCATGAACTCTGGCTTTAGCCGTGGGATTTGCTCTGGCCCACAGGACATCAGCGAGTGTCCCACGCACACTGTGTGCCAAGGCCAGCCAATTGCCCCAGGGATCACCGAAACATGAGGGAGGGGCTATTTTGGATGGTCCAGCCAGGCAGCCGACACCTAGACAGAGGACCACACCACCGAGCCCAGCTGCGGTGGAGAGCTGTGAGGGTGATGGTTTTGAGCCACTTTGCAGTGCTGTACAGATAACTGTTAACCCCCAAATGGCATCAGAGCCCAGGGCTGTGAATAATTTAAATGAAAACTGTCTCATTCTAAAACTTTAAATAGTGCTGCCAGGTTTCCTTGTTGCATTTCCACTACAAACATTTTTTTTTCCTTTAAATTATAAAATTTACTAGGTCTGTGACAAATGTGATGCATTTTGTCCCGCAGGGCCATCAGGTGTTCTCCGGGAGACAGTGGGGAGATGGCGCGACCTACAGAATGAGAGGCGTCCAAGGTGGGAAACCTCAGCCTGATCCAAAGTCAGAGGAGACTGCAGCAAAACGTGGTACACTTTTTCCTTGAAGGAAAACGGCACTTTCCTCTATGGAGCCGAGGTGACCAAGCAGGCGTGGGTGGCCCGAGATCCCCCCAGTGAAGATCTATACCTGGATCTGACCGCAGGTACCCGATCGCTCTGGGAAGTTAAGCAGGACCCAGAGCCGACACATTCTGCTTTTGCTTTCTGCTCCGTGCAGCAACTAAAAGTCCTCAGAATTTCTGGCCGCAAACACTGGTATTTCCAAGGGTTTTTTTCCATTGCTGGGGATTAAACTCAGGCTCTTCATACTGATTTACACCCACAGCCTCCTTCCTCTTTTGGTTGTTGTGTTTTTATTCTTTGTTGGGACAGAGTCTGGCTAAGTCACCCAGGCTGGGTTCAGAGTTATGATTCTCTTGCTGCAGTCTCCCAAGATGACAGCGACGGACCACCATGCTCAGCCAGGATTTTTAAAAACATCTAGCACTACTTACCCGCAGCCATGCCTGATGTGTCTCTGATAACTGCTTTCTTTTGTAGAAGCAAGCTCTTTATGTCCGAGGGAAGGCAGGACCTCAGGCAGAGTGTGAACGGTATGATGCTGCCCTTAGAAGGCTGTCAGGAGTCTGAGGGATCAAGGAAGAGGACAAGTCAGAAGGCACAGGCTCTTGCAAGGGGCTGGTCAGCAGCAGATGCCACCTGTGGCCTGTCTGGGATGGGCCAGTTTGGAACAAGTTCCCCCGCTGGGCTGGTCTGAGTTCCTAGTGGGAAATTCCTAATGCCATGACTCAGCCTCTGCCTTCCTGCAGACCTGGAATGTCTGGATTGCCTCACTGAAGTCCTGTTTGGTCCTCAAAAGCAGCTCGGAGTCCGCCTCTGTGGAGCAGCCGGTAGGCTCCTGGGGCTCCGCCCATTCCCAAACATTCTTGGAACCACTCACTTGGCCCAGAGTCGTGGTGACCTAATATTCTACTGCACCCTGCACTTTTTTCTCTCCCCAGGGACACATGCCAGGTGTCTCTCCTGGGTCTGGAGCGTGGAGTGCAAC
Source organism: Petromus typicus (assembly GCA_004026965.1). Taxonomy (NCBI): domain Eukaryota; kingdom Metazoa; phylum Chordata; class Mammalia; order Rodentia; family Petromuridae; genus Petromus; species Petromus typicus. The sequence continues at coordinate 17,398 of PVIR01027542.1, read as the reverse complement.
CTGAGCATGTAGAACACCCAAAAAGCACTTTGGATGGAGTGAGCCAATGAATGAGTTCCATTTTCAATTGCAAACGACAGAACAGGCCAATTGCGCACACCTGACTTCCTGTAGTTAGAGTCTGGTTCCCAGAAGGTAGGAATTTTGTGTTCTCTTCTTTAGGTTCCCTCCATGCCTCTCTGGGTATGGTAGTTTATACAAACATTTGGTAAGTGTGCAGAGAATAAATTGAATTGGTTTTTAGAGTCATTGCTAAAAGTTTTAAAACTTATTTTTAAAAATAGAGATAGTCTGGCTGGGGATTTGGCTCAGTGGTTCTGGCACCTGTCTTGCAAGCACAAGGACCCCGGTTCAATCCTAGGTAACCACATACAATACTGGGTGTAGAGACTCATGCCCAGCAGCAATCAGTACCACATACCACAATGCCTGGCGTGGTGGCTCACGCCTGTAATCCCAGCACTCGGGAGGCAGAGGCAGGAGGATTGCTGTGATGTGTGTTTGAGACTGAGCTCAGGGCCAGCCTGAACTACAAAAGGTGAGACCCTGTCTCAAAAGCAAACAAACAAACAACAGAGATAGTTTTTGATAGGTTTGGCTGGTATCGACCATAGCCAATATGGATTAGCCCCCGCCACCCCGCAAAAAAAAGATTGCCCTTCTTCTTTTCATAAGGCCCACATCTTGGCACAACCTTTTTATGTCACCCTGTGTCACACATGAACCCAGCAGTTAGACAGTTGCACAGTGCTTTCTGGCTTCTGACCACTGGTCTTTGCCTGCAGACTGTACAGAATCGCCTGCCTGCTGTATCCGAGAAGCTCCTCTGTTTAGAGCAGTTAGGTGGGTACCTCTGCCTAGTAAAGCCAACTTTATTTTCTATCAGTCTCAAAGCTCAAGTATAACCAGAAAGGAATCCTAAAAGTTAGCTTTTTACACAGTCCGTCCCAGTGTATTAGTAAGATCTGCACTACAAGTCCACGTCCTGGTGGTCTCTAAAGCATGACTTCTGCCATTTTTATTCAGATAGACTTAGGGCTTTGTATAGAGTTCAAAAGTAAAATTCAAGTACTTGCTGTATGGTTGGCCCACTGTCAAATAGACAAAAAGCATGATTCTAGGGGCAGTTTTCCTAGTGAGGGTTCTGAGCAAGCTTTATTTTTCCCAGTCTTTTCTATGTAAAGAGAAGTACTTGATGGTATTGCTAACCATCAATTTATGTTTTCAACTCTAATCTCAAAATGCTATAAGCCCCAGGGACATTTTAACAGAGAATCTGAGATTGCATAAGACTTCTAATGATCAAAACAGAAAGAAGAGTGCCTTGGAAGGGGGAGAGGTATATTTAACACTCTCAAAGTGCTTTAATCGCTTCAGGAACAAAGAAGACAGAGCAGAGAACAGACAGTCCCTGGCTGGGGCGGGGTGCCTGAGGGGCCGGGTGAGGCTGGCTTCCTACCCAGTGGCCTAAAGCAGCTGCTTTGGCAGGTCAAGCTGTGCATCTGCCAGTTTGGAGAGCCTTCCCAGCAAGCCTGACCCCCCCGGGCCAGCAGCTGAGTCACCAGCTTAGGTCCTGGATGTCTTCGAGTTCCAGGGCCACTCAGAGGACTTAGCACCTCCACTTGGGACTCAGAGATCCACCCCATCACCACGGAGGGACCGTGGCCAGAGCCTTTGAACTGTGCATGCTTTGTACTTGGAGGAGGAAATGGAGCTCACCAAACCCACAGAGCTGAGCTCACGGTCCCTGTCGAGCACCCTACAGCCGCTATGACTCTAGAAGACTATAGTGAAGTGGGGTGCTGTTGGGCAAATAAACTGTAGTTTGAAGATTGTGGCCTGTAGTCTTTTCTCTCCTTCATTTGTGACCATTTCAGTAGAAATGTAAGGGAATTTTGTGTTGCTTTCTTGGCGTAGGGGTAAATAAGTGTAGCTTGAAACTTGCCCCATGAAATGCATTCTGGGAGGAGCATTGTGTCCACTGGAAGGGAAAGAAGGTCCAGAATCCCTGCCTTACAGAGTCATCTCCCTTGAAGGCCAGGGTCAAGCAGAGGGTGAGGTACATGCTCATTCTCCTACAAAAGAAAAGTCTTCAATACGGCAATCAGAGAATGCCCACTCATAATGAATGACAGCAACTTCTGCCACATAAAGGTACCCACGTGTGCCAGGGGCAAGCTAGGGCCTCTTCTTACACCTTCTTTTGGTTCCTTACTACAGCTCCCCAAGAAAGACAATGTTAATCCTGCTACAGACAACAAAACTGAGTCTCTGGGAATTCAAACCAGTTACCTATCATAATTAGTAGATAGAGCCCAACCAAAAGCAGATCTAAATTTATGTGCCTTCATTTATGTTTGCTATTAATGAAGCAAAAATATCTACATAAACATATATTTATCTATCCATCCATCTATCTATTATTTAAGGAAGTACCCACCATCCACCCATCCATCCACCCATCCATCCATCCATCCATCCATCCACCCACCCATCCACCCATCCATCCATCCATCCATCCATCCATCCACCCATCCATCCATCCATCCATCCATCCATCCATCCATCATCCACCCATTCATCCACCCATCCATCCATCCACCCATTCACCCATCCATCCATCCATCCATCCATCCATCCATCCATCCATCCATCCATCATCCACCCATCCATCCACCCATCCACCTTGTGATGTTAGGAATCACATCCTCTATACACCTTAGGAACAGCAGCGGCCATCTGCATACTCTCTGCAAGGAAATTGTGGGTTCAGAGTCTCTGGAGCCCATATGTATCTTGGGGACTGAAGTTTTACTTTCTCGGGCTTTGCACCATGACCTCTGGTGAGGCCTCTGCTAGGTGGTCCAGGTGTTGGCTCCCCAGTGTCTTCCTTTGGAGAAGGGTGAGATGAGACCCAAAGTGAGGGCCAAAAAGCCCTTTTCTATTGGTAGCTAATTCTCTTGTCTTTTTAAGGCCATGAACCTGGGGATTAAATATCCATCACCAGAATATCCATACCATAGAAAGGGACACTCTGTACTATTCAAAAACAAGGCAGCCCTTCACACGTTGTCTGAAACAATCTTCCAAAGAGGTGAAAGGGGAGCAAGGCAAAGTGGAGATGCCACATGCACAAACACACCCATACTCTGTGCAGGTCCACCTGGGTCAGTCCCAGGGTGCAGAGAGGGGACCTGAGCAGGAGAGGCCAGGCCGCAGAGGCTGGCTGAGAGGTGAGGAGGGATGGAGCCTGGATCTGACCTCAGAGGGCCCTGCTGGCTCCTGACCATTAACCCCAAGGGCCTCAGGGGAAGCAGGAAAGAAGACAGATGCCATTTCCTCACCCATCACCTTCCTAATTCAGTGTGGCACTGACTAGGACCTGGGCCCACAGAGGGAGCCAAGCAGGACTGGCTCCTGACCTCTGGTAGGTGGTTCTCCTAAGGGTGGAGGGTGCAGGTGACTCCAAGAAGAGGCTGTGGGTCAGGAAAGGGTATCTGAAAACTTTTCATTGTTGTAAGAATCTAGGCCAACTCAACACTTACCTGTTCCTATTCAGCACCAAGCTCTAAACATCCTCCATAGAATTTTGGTTTGATTTGACCCATATCACACTGTAGCTTTTTTGCTCTTTTAAAACTCAAGGAACAGTGCCACTTTGAGCTGTACTCTAATAAGCTCTTCTCTCTTTCCCTCCACGCCTGTCCTCTGCCCACAGCCCCCACCAACTTCCCAGGACGTGTTCCCGACCCTCTCGCCCCTGCCCTCTGTCTCCCTCACACAGATCCTCCCCTCTGGCCTCTGTGCTCAGCACATTCCTCCTTCCTGCACACAGGACACTCACTGTCTGCTACTTCCCCCTCCTGTGCACTTCCTCTTTCTGCCTTCATTTCCCTGCAGTCCTGGGGGGTCTCCTGGCTCCTGTCAGCCCTGAAGCCTCCCCTTCTCTGGCCAGGTCCAGGCCACCAGGCTCATTCTCTTCTGCAGGAGAGGCCTGTCCATGCTTCTCTAAAAACCCACAGACCCGAAGGGACCAGGCCTTCTCCCACGCTCTCTCTGCAGGTCACAATACCCTTCTTCGCCCTTCTGATGGATGGTGAGCAAACCTCACTTATTGCTCATGGAGGACACAGATCACTCCCCTCTGCTTTGGTGCTAATTTCTGGGTCCTGGGGCATTGAGGAAGATGGTCAGGTGGTCTTAGTGTGTCTCTGAAGAGGAAATGGAGGGGAAGGGGGCTTGCATGACATTTGGGGCCCAACACTAAATTCCTTCTCATGAACCATTTATATTTCTATTCTTGCTAAGTGGGAAATCATAAAATCAGGTCGTGTCTAGGTACAGTCCACTCTTCCATGCATCTACTCATCCTTATGCCATCCACCCACCCAACAGCCCATCCACTCATTTATTCATTCATCAGGCATCAGATTCAGGCCAGACTGTCTGGACCTTCAACTTGGCCCTCTACTTAGGAAGAGGTAACTTTCTTATCTGTAAAGCTGCACTGCTAGTAATACACACCTCCGAGTTGTGGTCAGAGCTAATCGGCTGACACACACGATACTCTTGGACACCTCTTGCCCTGGTCCCTGCTTAGTTCTGCGGATGTGTTTGTTGCTTGCGATGATCACCACGCACAGCATGCCGGAGACACCATAGTGAATAAGACAGCCACAGCCCACGCTCACAGGATTTTCCAGCCCGGCAGACAGACATTAAACACATAATTACTGCTGTGTCTTCTCTCGGGGAAAGACAGAAAGGTAAATAACTGCCTATAACACCATGTGCCGGGCTCTCCCGGGCCTCATGGACCAGGGGTGGGAGAAAGGAAGGAGCTGAGCCTATAAGGATGAGAGAGGCATCTGGTGTGCAAAAAAAAAGAAAAGACCCTCAGCCTAGGGTACTGGAGGAGCAATGTTAGGGAGGATAAGAGTGTGTGCTACAGGTGGAAGGTGGCCAGAGCAGGGCCAGTGGGGGGTTCAGGGGTGTGGAGCCACTCACCAGGGCTCCTGAGAGATATGAAGCTAGAAAGCTTCCCTCCTAGAAGAGAACTGACAGGGGACAGGCTGTCAGAGCCCTTTGAGTGTCCTGCAAGATCAGGCAGCGCTGGGTACACTTGGGGAGGCAGCTGAGGTTGCAGAAAGCACCTATTTCATGCCCCGTGTTGGGAGAAGGAACAGAGCCAGCAGCACACGCAAGGTCCCCGGGATGAGGCAGCCAAGGAGGCAGAAGAGAAGTCACATGCTCCAGGAGCCAAAGGCATGAGTGTTTCATGGAGGAACAAGTGGTTTGTGTAGTCAAGACAGATAGAGCTCAGATCACAGGCTTTGCAACCCATATTCCTTCTCTGTGCTGCCATGATGAAGCCAACCCAACGAGGGCCCTATATTTTTATAGAATTGCATTTCGGACTTCATAAAAAATAAGCAACATAGCTCACTTTCTTGAAGTTTACAGTATAGTCAAGAAGAATATGTATTCACATGAGCATACAATTCCCAGTGCTATAAAACTCCATTTCTGGTTTCTGTAGATGTCCCCTGGATCACTTCCCCACAGCCCCCCAACCTGATAATGGAAGAACAGGAGTAGGTGGACAGACCTTGTCTTTACTCATTAATTTTTGTGGTGGGAGGTGCTCAGTGTTTGCCAAGCGAGTTACTGGTGGTAGCCTAAATACAACTGCAAATTTGCAAAATAAATGTTGCAGTAAGGAAGAAAGCATTCTAACCACACAAATATTTCATTTAAAAATGTCATTACAATAACAGAAACAAAAGATTGGGGAAAAGCTGGCAGTCATAATTAGTATTTGTTTATTTAATAGGTCAGATATAATGTTCCCAGAATGCAAAGGATTGTTAACAAACAACAGCCTTTAATCAAGGCAGATGGTGGCTCCTTCTCATTCTCTTTTGTAAACAGTTTAGTTCCAGAGTCATTAGAGCACAGGGGAGCAGGATTTATGATGGAAGACAGAGGGCAGGAAGCTTTGGTGGTCTGAAGCAGGATGTTAGAGCTCAAGCTGAGTAAGGACAACCCAGGGAGGATGATTTGGCCCTGGATGTCCCGGCCCGATGAGAGTAAGGAGGTGCTCATGCACATGGGGGACTGCCCGCTGTTGGCCTGGGGTAGAGGGAGGACATGCAGAGGGAGGGGCAGTGGTGGAAGTGGTGGTGGAGGTCTGCTCTATTCATGGTCAACCAAGCAAGGTTACATACTAAGATTAAGGAACCTGGGTTTCTCATGTTGGAGAAAGGAACTGCAGATATGGAGAAGAAGAAAGTTAGAATAAACCCTGTAGTTTTAGATTAACTCAGGATGAATCAGTGGACTTCAATAGACATTCTTTGTTTTAATGACCAAGCTGTCCCTATGACTAGGTTGCTAAATGAATTGGTCACTAAACGAGGGGTTGGATACAGTAAGTCTCCAACTTATAAACATTCAAGTAGTGAGCTTTCACAAATATGAACAGATCTCACATTGTGAACATTTGTAGATGTGAACAAATCACAGAAGGGGCTCATGTTTGTTTGTTGTCACAGTTGTGTTGCTGGGTGCTCACTGTGCAGTGCAATAGTGTACATTAGCATAGTACACTCAGGTCTTACTGTATTGTGTGTGTTTGTTTTTTATGCTTTCCATTGTATATGTGTGTTAAAAGTGTATAAAACTCTTTTTGGTGGACTTATAGGCAAATGAGACTCACCACTGGTCTCCCAGAACAGAACTCATTTGTTAGTCGGACACATATTGCATAGTACATACAATACTATATTTAGAACAAAGAAATAGTCAAAGGAAACTACAACTTGATGACTTTGTTTTTATTTGCCTAACTCTTACTGCAGTAATATAAGGTGTAAGAGAATATAACACTAGAGTACAATACCATCAGCAGAAATTGTAGCACTATTCTGTAGAGGAAGTCTCCGCAAGGCTGCACTGCTGTTCATATTCTTGTGTATTAGGTCCCAATGTGGATTATAAGACCTGGCAGTGGGTTTAAGTCTGAACAGAGCAACTTGATCATAAATCTGACCAGTCATTAAACAAATAAACTGTTAAAGGAGGACTATCTGTACAGTGAGCTCAGTTTCTGAAAAAGTAAAGATAAAGCCATCCATGTTCATTGTCACATACTCCTGACTCCTGTTACTTGGAAGGCTAAGGCAGGAGGATTGAGAATTTAAGGCCAGCTTGGGTAACACAGGAAGACCCTTTCTCAAAAATAAAAAAAAAAAAAAAGAGAAAAAGAAAAAAGGAATGTTTGTGTGTGTGTGTGTGTGTGCACACGTGCATGCGTGTGCATGTGCACATGCACACACATACATGTAAGGACACATTGTGTATCTCTGCCTGGGAGTGGCAACACCTCAATAGGAATGAGCACATTAGTTCCTAGACTTTGGATCCTAAATTCCATTTTTTATTACAATAAATCAAAATTATTTGAGGAAATACAGATTCCACAGCCAAGGCTTAAGTGTGTAATATGAACCTGGAGTATCTTTCTGTGCCAGGAAGCACATTGTGAAGATATCCTCAGAGCATCACGGGGGTGCAGACAACACGACTGAAGAGCTCTCAGTGGTCAGGCTGGGTGATTGGCAGGTTTCAAATGAATGACGACAGGAACAGATTGTAACTTACAGACTGATAGAGGGATCCGTAAGTCCATATTAGATAATTAAAAGCTGAGGAACAATGTGATTAAAAGATGGCTTGGAGTGCTATTCTTACAATCTTTGTCATTTTGTAATTGTTTCAAATCTAAAAAATAAGAAATTAACTTTAGAAAAGTAAAATTGTGGGCAAGCAAAATGTGAAATATATACACGTGGAATATTATTCAACATTAAAAAGGAAAGAAATTCTAACACAGGCTGTAAAGTAGATGGACCTTGAGAGCATTTTGTTAACTGAAACCAGACACAAGAAGACAAGAGCTGTATGACCCTACTTCTGTGAAAGACCCAGAGTAGTCAAATTCCATGCAGACAAAAAGTAGAATAATGATCAGTAGGTGTTGGGAAAGAAGAGAGAATGGAGAAGTGATGTTTAATGGATGCAGAATTTCACTTGGGAATATGGAAATATTTCAGAAATAGTGGCAACAATTGCACAACAAAGTAGATGTACCTGTGCCACAGATATGTACACATAAAAATGGCTAATGTGGCAAATTTAATGCTATAATACTTGTCCCAGTACAATTTTTGAAATTAAAAATGCAAACTGTGATTTAAATATTTAGGTTCAGGGGCCGGAGAGTTAGCTCAGTGGTTCCGGCGCCTGTCTTGCAAGCGCAAGGCCCTGGGTTTGATCCCCAGTAACCACAATCCATACTGGGAGTGGAGACTCATGCCCAGCAGCAACCAGTACCATCTACCACAGTGCCGGGCGTGGTGGCTCTCGCCTGTAATCCCAGCACTCGGGAGGGTGCTGAGGCAGGAGGATTGCTGTGATGTGAGTTTGAGGCCGAGCTCAGGGCCAGCCTGAACCACAAAGTGAGACCCTGTCTCAAAAAACCTAAAAAAAAAAATAAAAAAATAAAAAAAAAATTTAGGTTTGAATCACTGATGTGGTAAGTCATGTCAGACCTAGGACATGTCTTAAATATTAATTATTCTCCAAATCCAGAGTTCCTGTCTTAGATCCTAGAAGGGAATACATCACAGGAAAGGAAGGCTTATGTCTCTGCCTCACATGGCTAAACATTAACTTCCTGTCTCTGAAAACCTGGCAGTAAGTCTATCTAACACGACTGTGAATGTTCCTGCTTAGAATTACAGAATATTTGATAGTCTCATTTTTCAAAGTGAATCTGTTTTAGTTACTCAGTCAAGTAACATAACTCAACCAAGAGGCAAAACTTCAAGGAATGACTGTTGTGGGCAAGAAAGGCCAGGCCTTGTGTTTCATAGTTGGCTTGGCCTGTAACATTAGAGCTTGTGTCTGCTGATTTAGTGTGGAGTTTCTCAATGGCTCCACTGGCCAGATTCCTATAACCCTGAACCTACATGACATCTGGATGTAGCTGTTACCATCTGTAAACTGGTGAATCCTGGGATAAACTGGGCGGTTGCTTTAATGATGTCTAACAGCCCAGTTCAATGACACAACTTGAGAGGATACTTCAAAGTCACTGCGAGGATCACTGCCTGATTGGAAAGATTGGGAGCTCCATGCATCTCAGTCACTGGGAACAGACCTGGAGATACTGTCTGCGTCCATAAGTGGCACACAGAACTACCCCACAAAGGACTTCCTCTCAGTCTTCAGGCTTCTGTTTGAATCAAAGGCCATATTTGCCAAGATAAAAATTTCATCAGCACCTTCCGATTCCATGATATGCATAGTCTGTAACTTCTTAAACAATTATTCATGAGTCAATAGCATTGTTGATTATTACATTTCATTTTTTTTTTTTTTTGAGTCAAGGTCTCACCATGTAGTTCAGGCTGGACATGAACTTACCATGTAGCCTAGACTGGCCTCAAACTCACCTCAGTCTCCCAAGTGTTGGGATTACAGGCATGTGTCACCATGACTGGCTCTGTCTCTGGTTTTAAAAATTCCTTTTCAAGGATGTGTATATATGGCTTTAATTGAGAGTAAAATTAATTTCAATTTGTTAGTGCTTTAAAGAACTGATTTCAGAGCCATATGAGTCTGGAAATACATTTCCAGCCCTGTAGAAACACCACTACGCAACAGCTTAAATGTAACAAAACAGATACGAGGTGTAATAAAAAAAATTTAAAAAAACCAACCACAGTGAATGTTTAAATATTTGTTATAGTAAAAGACATTGACACTAATTCCACATCAAAATATTCTTCCAGTCTTCCAACACACCATCTCATTTTTTTGCCACTTTTCAAAGCATCTCTAGAAGACCTCTATCACGCCGTTAGCTGCATGGGTGAGCTGTTTTGATACCTTGAATCAATCCAATACATTTACTTTTCATGATCATTTTGACTTTGAGGAAGAACCAAAAGCTGTACAACACAAGATCCGGAAAATAAAGTGGATGAGGATGTAGCAGAACGTTTTCACAAGCCTGCCTTTTTGTGGGACGGTACTCGGCAACGCATTTACTCTTATTTTTTATCACACATTATAAAGACACTCATGAAAGAGGACACCTAGAACTGCTTCCAAAAGTGGCAAGAATCATGGCATAAGTAAGGTCAAAATATATGCATGGAGGGGGTATTTTGAGGGGTATAGATAGCAATGTGTCTTTTATTGTAATAATTTAAAAAATTTAACAGTAGTTTTTGATCACTCAAGGTGTGTGTGTGTGTGTGTGTGTGTGTGCATGCATATGTGTAAAACAGAGCCCACCTTTTACCTTAATCATCTCCTTCCTGGGCTAATACAAGCCCATTAGTTTTAAAGGTTGTATGTATGTTTGCGTTATGTTTCCGAAGACATATGATAAACACATAAAAATGAGCTCAGCCTTGACCATGTTCATTTATGTAACTGTCAACAGCCTTGTGCAGGCATTTGTGTAAAGATGATGGTCCAGGCCTGAGCTATTGTTTCAAAAGTTCCACTAAAGTTGTATCTAAGAACACATAAGGCTGGGCCTCGCTCTACATCACCGGAAATTCAGGGGGGTTCTACTCACCCTGCTTGGCTTACTGACTTAGAGCTTCTGAGATTTCACTTTATTAGTATTCCTGAGTACCAAATGTTCCATACACAGTTGCTGCCCTGTCAATTATTTATTGCCACCGCATAAAACCAGTGACAGTTCATAGCCAGGAAGGACGAGGACCACATGCTCCCCCCTGCCTGGCAGGGTTAGTTTTAAGGTCACTGTGGAGTGGGATGTTTGCTACACTGGGCAAAAGTAAAGCGAGTTCCCTGGCAGTCCTGGGAGCAGAGGCCCTGGGCTCTCCCTAGTGCATTTCCATGGGAACAGCGCTGCAGCCCTGTGCTGCGAGGTGTGCTCCATCTATTTCTATGGCTCCTATCACCATGGCACCTACTTGCTCTGAAAAACACAGCTAAAAACAGAACCTAAAGAAGAGGGGGGCATGCACTTCCCTCCAGTCACCTTCTCCTGCAGCAGTTGTTACACCTGTGATTGCTCACACAGCCCTTTGCCATTCTGAGGCTCTGTGGCTTGTCATCTGCGACGTTAAAACAAAGAGGCTTCCTATCCACATCAGCATTATTGTGAGGTGATGTGTTTGACGTTCTAGAAAATTCTCACTCAACTTGATGCAGGTAGACATTCCTCAGGGAAACTCACACCACAAGTGGCTGGTTCAGACCCACGTCAGGTGTTCTGAGGGAAGGGGAAGGAGTAAGGGCCTATCACATCAGTCTGCACATATAATACAGGAATAGACCTGTGTTTATTCCAACAAAGAGGGTTGTGAGCTTTTCTGGGATCACACTGGAAATTCTCTCCGGGCAGAGATACACAAGGCCAAATCATTTCCCTATAGGTTTTTCTTAACAATTGTACTGTGCAGCAAAGTGCTTAGCTCAGTCTCTTGAGTCAGAAAACTTGACCTGAGTCCTAACTCAGCTACTTGCTGGCCTTATGTGAAGTCACTAGGCACTCTCTTGGAGAGATGACACAGTACATGCCTCATGAGGACAAGCCACTTGCTATGACCTCAGCCTTCATATCCATCCTTAGTCTCTTCATCTATAGATCATAGAGAAAAATAGCATCAGCCTCAGAGAGTCTCTATGGTGGCTCCAGAAGAGAATATACAGGAAGTGCTGAGAGAGCATCTGGTACATCACAGGTATCAGTCACTGCTGCCAATAGGGTGGAGGAGGAGGACAGTATAACAGCTAGAGCTACAAAGTTGCTCAGTGGCTGCTGATCTTGTCCTCCAAAGCTTGATTTCCTGTCCTGAGTCCCAGTGGTGCTGCTACAGAGCCCCCATTCATGAGCAGTCTCCTGTCATCAGACTCCCACACTCATCAGTGTCCCTGGCAAAGAAAACATGCTGAGGACAAGCTTTTGCTTCGAAGCAGGTGACACCATGCACTGCAGAACGGTCATGAGCCCTGCCGCTTGATATGACACACAGAACTGAGCAATCCCTACGTCCTAGGCAAAATCCTAACCTGGTTTCCTGCTTAGAGGCTCTGAAGTTAGTACTTCTGATGGCTCAAAAATTCCCTTTGCTCATGTATGAGCAGAATAACTCTGGACAAATCACTTAACTTTCCTTTTTAATCTGGGAAATGAGGTAATGGCTTCCATCTCAGAAAGGGGTTGAGAACATTATATGAGAAAGTGCAGAAAAAGTCCTTAGCCCTGAATCAACATATAGTAGACACTCAGTAATGGTGAGGTCCCTTCTCTTCTAATCCTCAAGTTTAAGTTTAAGTTCAAGTAAAAACTGCATTTAAGGAGTAAAGGACTAGTTTAAGTTCAAGTTAAAACTGCATTTAAGGAGTAAAGGACTAGTCTCCATAATAGGAGGAAACCAGCCCATTTCCTGAGTGTGCTGCTAATGCTAGTAAACACTGCACTAAAAAGGAACCAAGCCCAGGGCTAGGATGGCCCCTTCCAGTGCCCTCCCAACCCCACGCTCTGCTTTTCAGAACTTGGTCTGAAAAACAAAGCACATTCTGCAATAGCCAAAATGGTGGGCCATCCTCATATGCAACTCACTCCTTCTTGCCTTTTTATTTTATAAAAGCAATTTTATAAAATTGATCACTGTTGTGATCACTGTAGTCATCTCCCTGTCCAGCCCCAGTTCTTTAAGAACTCAGTTTCCATTTTGGGAACACATGCGTTTCCAAAGAACTGGACTCTGCTCAGGTTCCTGGGATGAAACCTGTGACTGAAGCTAGGCCAACCGGCAAATTCCAATGCCTTGCATGCAGGGATTGGTGGATGTGATCCTTGTTGATCAAATCAGAATGACTTTCAGTACTTTTCCTGATAATGGTGGGCAAAAGGTGACTGCTTTGGATGTGAGCCCTGGGGCTGGACCAGCTATTTTCCCATGATAAACCAAGCTGGCACTATACATGGGAATGCAGATGAGCACCAACTGAAGGAACTACAGGCAGAGTGATGATGAGGTCATGAATAACCAGACAAGACCACATCTAAATCTTGTTTTCCTTCTGCATCTCTTAGATCTATGGGTCAACAAATTCCATTTATATTTCAGGTAATTCAAGTTGGCTTTTCTGTTATGTCCTGAAAGCAGGTAGAACACCGTTTCCTTTCTGCAGGTTCAGATTCCTCCTCACGTTAAAGCTCAGTTCCAAGGTTGGTTGTTGAAGGGACTTCTACTCCTTTGCTTAATTCTATTCTTCCATTATCCCAGGAACCATCTGTGCCATTTATTGAGCATGTACCAAGTACTAAATCTTAACAATAAAACCCTTTCAGACCAGTAATGTCTCCATTCTTCCAGTGAGGACCCTGGGACTCCAAAAGACATGAAATCACTTCCTCTACAGCTATTCATCTAGAAGCTGGTATGGCCAGGTCTAGAAACCGGGCTTTTGTGTCATGCAGGTTATAAATAAGTTTGATGGCTTTTTCTAAATGCTACATTATTTCATTTCTCTAGCTGGATTACAAGTTTCTCGATCACGAGGGTATTTTCCCTCTTGATGTGAGCATCCTCTTAGATACTTGTTTTTACTACCAAATGATGGATGGAATTCCCGTGACTAAAAACATCCCATCCCAAGGGCCCAATGATGTGCACAGGTTGGATGAGCACTGTGAAAAGTGCGTGGATTACTACTTAACAAATGGAGTCTCATTTTCAGGGACAGTCCATTGTGTTTACATTATTCTTGGCCCCAAATCCAGTCCCCACTCCTCTCTTTTAGTATCTGATGCCGGGATTTGAACCTCAGGGCCCTGCCCATGTTAGGCAAGTTCATTACCACTGAGTAATTGTCTAGATCTGGATTCAATTCTTGACTGCTTCTTAAGTGTGGTCTTGGGCAGTGAAAGTGATATGAAGTTAATCTGTTTTATGATTTGGGGGAAGATAGCCATGGTAGTGTTTGTCACCTCATGTGCAGTTTGCAAATGGAAGCAAAATTTTGCTGAATGCTTTTGTCTGCAAAATGAATTGTTCAGCAACAATAACATTCATAAACCTAGGCATTACTGTACGTTGTATATTTGTACCTCAGATTTTTTGTCTGTCAAATAACGATATAATCTCAACACTTCCCCAAGTTGTGGAAAGATGAAATCATGTTGGTCAAATAGCCCAGACCAATTCCCGGCATCGTTTTGCTCTTTCCCACCATATTTCTCCTTCTCTGAGCACTGACAATGGCAGCCCTCATAGCTACGCGGCCTTCCTGCTCTGTGGATGATAGCCAGTCCTTTCCAGGAGCTAAAGTAAGACACAGAAGTTCAAGAAAACACTGGCCACCAGATGGGTAGAAGTTTCCATCCCATTCCTTGCCAAACATTGATTCGTTGCCGGGAGCAAGAGTATGCCAAGAAATGATTGTAGCCCAGGCTGCTCTGTTTCACTGCAGAGTCATTGTGTTTAGATTATAAGTAAGCCTTTTTTCTTTTGTCCTTGCTCAGCAAGCTCTGAACATATCTAGATCTGACAATGTGAGCTTGGGTCTGACTTTGTTTTTTTTCAGTTTTTTGAGATAGGGTCTGGCTTTATAGGTCAGGTTTGCCCTGAACTCACCATGTAGCCCAAGTTAGCCTCAAACTCACAGCAATTCTCCTGCCTCTGCCCCCTGAGTGCTAGGATTACAGGTGTGAGCCACCATGCCTGGCACTGTGGTATGTGGTTACCAGGGATCAAACTTGGGACCTTGTACTTGTCAGGCAGATGCCAGAACCACTGAGCTAAATCCCCAGCCCAGGTATGATTTAGTTTTTAAAAGGAAAGGGATTTGCTATGAACTCAGGAAGCATTTTCTTTCTTTCTTTTTTAAATTTTGATACAGGGTCTTGCTTTGTAGTTCAGGTTGGCCCTGAGCTCAGCCTCAAATTCACATCACAGCAATCCTCCTGCCTTTGCCTCCTGAGTGCTGGGATTACAGGCAAGAGCAACCGTACCCAGCAGTGTGGTATGTGGTACTGATTGCTAGTGGGCCTGAGTCTCCACGCCCAGTATTGTATGTAGTTACCAAGAGATTGAACCCAGGCCCTTGTGCTTGCAAGACAGGCACCAGAACCACTGAGCTAAATCCCTGGCCCTCAGGAAGCATTTTCAATTGATATATGAAATTGTTTCTCAGAACAGCTAAAACTTGCACTAGATTTTGAGTGTTATCAAATCACCAGTACAGATTTGCTCAGGGGTCTATCAGCAGAGGGATGTTACATCTTATAGGTAACTTCAATTGAGTTATACTTCTCTAGGGCTAAGGTGGGCTTAGGAAGGTCTGAGGGACAGAAAGAAATCAACTTTGTATTTTGTTACTTTCTCCTAACCACCTGCGTATTCAAAGAAGGGTGAGCCCAGCCCCCCTACATGAGGCTTCTGTTATAGACTAATTTCACTTTCCTGCAGGAAACAGCTCTGTTTCTACTTATGAGAGCCAATGTTCTCAAAGTGTAGCTCTTTGAGACACATGCATCAGAATTCTGTAAAGGTATATATTTCTGGATGCAACCTATTTCTATTGAATTGGACTCGCCACCTCGAGTAGCAGTTTAAGAACCCAAGTCTAGATACCGTCCTAAGTATGACCTGAACTCTAAGCTTCCTCTTTGCTACCTGTACCTGGGGACCTTGGACAACTCATTTAAGCCCTCTGGGTCCCGTCTTTATCACCAGAGCAGGGGGAATGCCCAGCCATCAAGGGATCCCCCTATCCAAATCCACTGAAGCAGTTGTCATAAGATTGCACTGAACTTAGCAATGCATGTCACCCAGGAAATGTTCATTTTACAGGACAGAAGAAAACTTTCCCTCTCCTCTGAAAGTTCAATAGAAAAGACAATAGAAAGACTAACAGAAGAAATGATAACACACGTATTATGTGTATGGGGATCTGAAAAAATGAGAGTGAAAGAAAGGCCAAGTGGTTGAAGCTTATATGATACCCTGAACTACCAAGGGGAACAGGAGCCTGGGTTTGGGGGCAAGTGGCAGCCAGTTACAGGAGAGGAGGGGAGAAAGTGCAGTGAACAAAGGTTGTCTTGCTACTCAGATGAAGTTTCTCCCAAGGAACAAGCAGCCCTTGGAAGAATAAGTATCAGCTTGTGAGAAAGTCTGTGGAGTCCTCCTTCAGTTTCCTCTCCTGGACACAGGTCATCCTTCCTGTGCAGTCAGATTTCTGAGGAGACTAGCCGCAGTTGGATTTCTTTCTGGAGGTTCTATCTGTAGGCAGATAAGGGAGTTTCAGAGAAAGCCTCTATGGGCACAGTGAGGGAGAAAGAAGTGAGAGAAATAGAGCATGGTGACACACACCTGTAATCCCAGCACTTGAGAGGCAGAGGTAGAAGGATTGCTGTGAGCTTGAGACCAGCCTGGGCTGCATAGTGAGTTCAAGGCCAGCCTTAACTACAAAGAGAGAACTTATTTGAAAAAACCAAACCAAAATACAACCAAAAGCCCAAAACAACAACAAAAACCAACCAACCAACTTGCCAACAAAAATTAAACAAAACAAAGCAAAAACCAAACATTACTCCCCAAAAGAAGAGTCAGAAACAGAAGCGCCGGAAAAGGTTGGAGAGAATTTGGCTTTACAAAGTACTCAGCATATGCTTTGATGTCTCTCACTTTCTCAACCCCCAAAATATATATAACATTTTTTAATGCTACATCTACACTCAAAATCTAAAGACCCTCTAGAAAACTTGCCATGATAACCAGGCCTAAGATCCACCTTAGTCCAATCCACCAGTATAGATTTGGACAAGTCTACAGACCAGCAACCAGAACTGAGCATTTCCTGAGCCACGTGAATTCTAGCAGGATTCTCATCTGAGCCTCGAAACCAGGCCAGCCAGGAGAGGGCAGCAAGAGAGAGCCAGTTGGATTATAGCTCTGATAACCCCAGTGCCCAGGTACAGACATTCAGTGCTCACTTCCAAAGGCACCCAGTCTGATGGGGACAGTGGGGCAGCGTGGGTTGCTAGTGGGTGCTGGCTGTGCGTCAGATATTATTATTGCACACATTATTTACTTTAGCACGCAGGCATCACTGTATAGACGGAAGCAACAAACTTCATCGGGATGTAGATACTGGCAGATTATCTATATGTAAATCAGTGATCGGCAAATACTTTTGTACCTCTGAACTAGGAATAAATTTACATTAAAAAAATTCAGCCGCTTTTTTTTCAGTGCTGGGGATCAAACTCAGGCCCTGACCTTACAAGGACTTTGTTTGAGCTAAATCCCTGGTCCTAAATTTACATTTTAAAAGAATT
>PVIR01027541.1:0-22779 GCA_004026965.1 Petromus typicus | reverse complement strand
TCCTCAAGGTATGTCTATTTAAGTATAAATGATTCAAACTAATCATTTTTATGGCAGTGTAATACTCCGTTGTGTAGAAGAGCCACAGCTTTTTTTATCCAGTCTCCAATTGATGGACATTTGGGTTGTTTCCAAGATTTAGCAATCACAAACTGAGCTGCTATAAACATGGATGCACATATGTCACTGTGATATGAGTATTTTAATTCTTTTGTGTGTGATGAAGAAATGCTGAACATCATTAGTCATTTGAGAGATGCAGACAAAAACAACACTGAGATTTCATCTCACTCCTCAAAGAACAGCTGCCATTTCAGAATTAGCCAGCAACAAATATTGGAGAGGCCTTGGAGAATAAAGCCTTCTCCATTGTTGATGGGACTGTAGACTCATACAACCCCTGTGGAGATCAGTTTGGAGATTCCTCAAAACCTAGGATTGGAATTCCGATTTGACCCAGCCGTGGCCCTGTGATAGTTTCAAGAAATATCGCATCTTTTCTCTGGTATGAGAAAAATCAAGATGTAAATGAGTCCTAGCATTGTATGTTATATATTGTGAAATAGAAAATGCTCAATGTAAAATAAGGTGAAAGGGGACAATGTTGATTGTAACAAAAAAGTAAGGAAACAAATTTTATGTATATGGGGGGGTGGTAGGGTGGGTAGGGCTATGGGAAAAAATGAGAATTAAGTTGTGTCTTATACTGGTACAAATCCCCATTATGGAGTGCAATCATGATGTGTATATTTAATGTACCAATAAAGATAAAAAAATAAAAATAAAGAAATAGGCAAAACTGAAAATGAATTTTCATAGGAAGTTTTATGAATATCAAGCATAATGACAAACCAAGTTTAAGTCAAAGATAAATTTCTCAGTTACACACGCTAAAGTAAGTGATATTATTTTACACACTACATACAGGTTAAAACAGAGACACACTCTTTTCATCTCTGTTTTAGACTAAAATGGCTACATGAAACCAAGCGTCTTCCAGAGCGATTAAATAACAAGCCTAACAAAATAGTTTAAAGCTATTAACACAACCTGTGACCTGGAATGGAATGACATATTATTGCCAATAGTGAAAATGTGTGATTATTTAAAAACTAGGAAAGAAATTATCCCGCCTCCGGTTTCTTTTGCTTATTAGCAGCTATCATTTTATGAGGATGCTGAATGACTACATGTAGTTTTTCAGCTGAAGGAATATCAAACTTTCCAGCTGAATCTGAGCTCCTCCAGTCACAGATTCATACAACTTTATTATTCAGCTTAATAATAGATCGCAGACTTGAGATGGAAGGGAATTATAGTACCACAATACCATAATGTGCCTGCGATGTACACCATTTCATAACCATGCATCAAATTTCTATTTACAATTGACAAAACCATTTAGACATTCATGTATTTGGAAAAGAGGAGCTTCAAATTATTTGTTAAAATTTATTCTTGAGTTAAAACACGGAAAACAAAGACCAGTACTAATAAATATGCTCGTGAATGAACACAGAGCCTCATCTCAGAGTCCTGAGAGAAATGTGTCCTTCAAAAAAGGACCAACCAAGTATGAAAGAACCAGGCTTGACTGGTTTCTGTTTGAAGAAAAGTAATTATGTTCTGGAACAATTTTATAGCTGAGTAAAACTTTCTCAACCCTAATTCCCATTGTCTTTTCCCATTACTTTAACTTAATTTTCCCTAATCGCTGGCCAAAGTTCAATCACTACCTTGAGGAGAATTTGGAACTAAGTTCCATATTTGAAAAAATAATTATATAATAGAAGTCAAAAGAAAAACAAAAGAGCTTGGTTTTTATTGCTTGAAACCTCTGGGCTTGTGCCTTAGAAACCATAATCCTACATACAAGTTAATTGGCTGTGCTCTGAGGCATATCTTACCTTACCAAGAATATGGCCCAGGAAGATTATTTTCAAAATGCTTAACTCCAAGAAGTAGAAAATTGTTTTAAAGGGGGTGAATTTAACATGAAGTGCAAAAAAGATCTCCTGAAAGAAATAAAATATACATAATGTTGTAAATTCTTATTTATTCATCAGTTAACTTGTTTTTCATGAGACTTCTATTATAGCAAATTTCAAAACTTTTTTAGGTTTTTAAAAATGCCGCATACTTTCTTAACCTTCTAATACATTTATTTTATTTAATTTTTCCCCCTCAAGTTTTTGACATCAATTTTTATACAAGGATATATTTTGAAGATATTGAAAATATAGAATCATATGCCTTCTACTGTATGTGTCCCTGAAATGTAATATAGTCATTTTAAAGACTTACAATTATTTCTAATAATTTTTCAGCTTTTGTGAAATTGTACTATCTCTATTGCTTTAGCTCCATTAGCTTCTCACAGAACTATTTCTTACTGGTTGTTTCTGATCTCTGTAGCCTCAAATATAAGATATTTAAAAACAACTGCTAAAAATAAATTAAAACTAAGAACAAGTAGTAACTATAAGGAGTTTTCTGTTGGCAGAAATTAGACTCTTTGGGCTACTCAGAAGGATTTCTATACCTATAGTACAATGTGCCACCTGTTGAACAACTTCTATATGTGAGGTGGTACATGGCCTGTGGGTCTGTTTGTGGGTAGTGTTGTTGCTCAGAACAAATTCGATCGTTCCAATGATTTATAGTAGTAAACAAATTTAACAGCAGGCCTTTTCAATCACGCAGCACATGTATTGCTGACTTTGGTGACCTTCTATCACCAAAGCAAATTAACTTGAAACAGAACATACGTAGTAAGGATGAAAAGAATGAGCTCACACATTCAGTGTGTGCCAAGGTCAATGTTTGGCTTCAGGTCATGTTCAGAATTGATGTGGGTAATCCTGCGCAAGTTGAGAGCACAAACACACCCACACTGTGAGAATATGCTCATACATGTACCGACCCTCAGAGGCTTGCGTGGTTTGTTATTCTAGCAACTAAATCTAGTTCTCCTCCTCCCTACTTGAGTATACCAAGGGCTAATTCTCTTACCACGATCTATGTATGATACATTGTACAGTTGGTTGTGTAGTTGGTGCTTTATTTTTGAGTGCTATTATAAAAGCAACGATTCCTGGGCTAATAGGTGATGCCATTTGAGTTATTTTGGCCGAACAGTGCAGTGTTTAAACATGAAAAATGTCTACGTTCCTTTGAAAGCAATTCAAAATCCCAGGATAACTATATTTTTACTCCACTCCAATAAATTATTTCTTTTACCAATTCCTCCCCCTTCTTTCTCTTTTACTTGTTATATTTATTTTTTAAAACGTTAGTACATCCTGTTCCCGTCTAGCCAATATGGAGAGTAATATCAGTCAATGGGATGATTATAGACTGTGTCATTACTCTTCAGAAAATGGAAAGTTTTACACTGGCTGTTATCATCATATGAAAAAAAGGAGAAAATGCACTTAAATAACTGCTGAGTTAAGCTATAATCTTCATTTTCTAGGCAGTTGCTGCCCAAGCAGAGAACTTCTCATCTACTTACCTTCAAATATATATTAAAAGCTTAGTTTCATTTCTGAAGATTATATTTAATCAGTAACCATTTTGGATATAGAGGGAAAATATGATGTTCCCTCTGTGCTTATCATTAGCCTGAGATAGGTCTTCATTTACTTCAAACTACTGCTAAGTACCTCTGAGATGAGGAAGCAGCATTATCTCCATGAGTTAGAGAAAGACAGGACTCAGAGATATGCGGCAGTGCTTAGAACTAACTCTGACTTACTTTGTAGGTTCTACAGTTATTGTAGATTTTAGCAGAAAGTGCTATGCAGAAATACTGACACATTTTGGGCACTTTTCATTTTTCCTTTCACTTCTGATTTCTGTCCTTTCACTCTTATATGAATTCAACTAAGATTTAGATACCAAATTTGAGGGCTTAAATTCTAAATATGAATGTAGAGAATTTCAATTTTCCCTAGCGCTCCATTCATGTGTCAAACACATCAGAGTACAAAGCACACAGACTCAATGAATTTATTCAGAGGTGGACATTCCAAAGAAGAATGCAGAAATTATGCAAAAATGGTATAGCAGTCAGTCCTCACTAGAAAAAAAGATTGACTGTGAGACATATAAACAAGTAGGGACTCGTGAGGAAGGGTCACAGCGGCCACCTGCAAGAGGCAAGTGTGGAAGAGTGCGCAAGGCCTGTCTGCGTGCTGGAGACTGAAGGATCCAGCCAGTGGTCTAAGGAAGAGGGTCCTGTGCAAATCTGTGAAGGAAGGCTGGAGGCTGTGCCGAGAGCCAGAGAGGTGAAGGTGAAGCGTGGATCCTCTCCAAACACACGGAAGGGATCCTTGTTTCTCCTTTGCCCTTTTTAGTCCCTTCAGGCAGCTCGCTTAATTTGTTAGTGCCACTCACACCAGGGGGGAATCTTCTATTTTCAGTAAATCACTTCAGCCACACCCAGAATGACTCGAATCCAAGCAGCTGGGCATTTCTCACTCTATTTCTCACAACACTTAACTATCACACATGAAGTCAACTTTGGAAAAAAAAAATTTTTAAATGTGTTACTTTGCTTTAGCTGTCTCCCTTTGTACCTCATTTTCTCATTAAGGTTCTATATAATTGCTCTTTTTTTTTCACCATATACATAGCAGAAGGGCTTTGAGTTTCCTGATGCTTTTGTTCTGCATTTAATTTCTTGAAAATCAGTGACATTTTCATCAGCAACTCAAACTACCTCTTCTGCCTTCAGTTGCGTTCTTTAAATTTCCATTTCTTTGTTTCTATCTTCTACCTCATTCACATTTTCTTTCCTTCCTAACTGCCTCTCATTCCTTCTAGTCCCTTTATTTCTCTCCCACCTTTGGTATCAGTAGATAGTGTCAGTACAGTAGTGAATGAGTACATGCATTTAGAAAGAAAGAAGAGATAAAAGAGTAGGAAAGATCAGCTCACACTGCACCTGGAGTCCACCCTAATGGGCTGAGTCCCTATGCCTTCAGCTTGGACTCTAGCTTCAGAATAGTTAGCTGTGAGGCAGAAGGTATTGCACAGTTAGCTTTTGAAATACCATCAGGTCCTGCTCTTTCTGGTCCCAAGAAAACAGAAGACAGAAGAAACAGTTGTATGATGGTGTTTATTTTGTCCATAGAAATTTAGAGTAGAAAGACACCGGCCTCCATTAACCAGGTACTTATTGGCCTTGTGGATTTCCATTTATGTGAGATCATTCATCACATTCTTTGATTCTCTCAGTTCAGACTCCTCTACAGATGTATTTTCCTCTTTTCTATCTTGCAAAAAGCCACCCTGTACCCTAAAGGCCACTGCTGAGATCATCTTCTCTGGATTCTGCTCCCCACAGACATCCTCCACTGAAGGTCCCATTTGTGCCTTGTGATCCCTTCAGCAGCCAACTGTGATTACTATTATCTTCCTCTCACTGTTCTTGAAACTTCCAATATTTTGAGTCAGAAAGAAGCTAACTGTCCTAACATACTTCATTGAGCTGAAGAAATCACACAGAATGCTCAGCACCTCAGAAATAAAATGATCACGTTTTGAGATTAATATAGCTAATAATCACCTTAGCTTCAATTAAGAACATCCATTAATACAGACATTTCCTTCTGCTTAATCATCTTTTCTTTGCACTAATAAGTTATTTTTGGCAGGAAACCCAAGGACTGTTAAGCTGCTGTATTTCCCTACATCATTTCTAAAGAATTCTACTTGGACTGGATTTATGAAGAGTTATACAAAAAAGCCAAAACTACCTTATTTCTCAACAAATTATTAGGGCTTTGAGGATAAACTGAGTCTCTAAACTCCAAATTAAAGAACCTGAAGGTAGCAGCTCAGCAGTTGTAGGGACATGTTCATATCTTCCTCTATATTTATTTAACAGAAACATTTTTGGAGCCCACCCACCAACTTTCCTAGTAACCAGCACAAATTAAAATGAATTCTACTGAATTACACATGTCACCACTTTATCAAGGTAAAATGGCAAAATCATCTTATTGCTGAAGTCTAAAGATGAAAATCATGTATCAAACAGAGAACATTAACTTCTTTAAGAAATTACCGTAGTCTATCATTCTTTATTACCCCATTGCTAGTAACTCTAAGGATAAATTAATGGGAATATCTGATTGTTAATAAAGAAGAGATCTGGTTCCTTGAATGTTTTACTTGTGCTTCATTATAAAATACTGCTTAAGATTTGAAATATTTATTTCTCTTTTTTTTTTCTTTGAGTCAGGGTCTCGCTTTGTAGTTAAGGCTAGCCTCGAATTCATAGCAATCCTCCTGTCTCTGCGTAACACCATTGCTCCCAGCATTGTGGTATGTGGTACTTATTGCTGGTGGGTGTGAGTAACAACCACGCCCTACACTGTGTATATGGTTTCCAGGATCGAACACGGGCTCTTGTGCTTGGAAGGCAGGCACAGGAACCACTGAGCTAAATCCTTGGCCCTGAAGTCTTTCTTAAAATCTAAAATTAGTGATCATTCATTTCAATGGAAAATAGTTCTGTTTAGTTCAATGATAATTCCCTAAGTTGAATCATTTCCATTAGAGTCATCATAAAACTTAATAGGAAGATTAGTCAAAATGGATCTTAATTCTTAAAAAAGAGAGAGCATGTGTTGCAGAGAAAGCTGTTTACATTAACAGTCTTCTGTGTCTCAGCATGCTACAGAAATGTTACAAGGCAAGGAAACTGGGTGAATAGAGCTGAATGAACCCAGTCAGTCTCCTTGAAAATTTCCTTAGCTAAATTATTAAGTATGTTCATATTCAAAAAATATCTGACAGCATAGCTAAGCAGAAATATTGTCACCAATGAATCAAAATTTGGATTAATCTGTGAGAAATAGAAAAGAAGATAAAGAAAAAACCTCAGCTCAATTCACTTATAGGCAGGAAGTTCAGAGACAAAGGTAGTCCCAGAATATCTCAGACTCTGAGGTTCTGTTTTCAGGAGTTTCTAAGAGGGTCTTGGCTAATGGCTAGAAAATAGAGATTGTGTTAGAAGCAAATGTGTCATTTGGCCTCCTTCCCTTTCCACATTTGTATTAAGCAGCTGGTAGCCATAGCATGTGTCCATTAAAGAAAGTGGGCAGGGTGGGGTGTGCCCTTCCTAGGATTAAAGTAGCAGAGGGCAAATGGGGTAAAACCCACATCCTGCAGCTGTCATCCCTCCCCTCGCACATTTCCTGAAGACAGTTTCTGGTAATCAGAATGTCCACCCGCAATGAGGACAGACGGGTCCTCAAATACAAAGAACATGAGTGCAGACCATCATGTGGTCCAGAGAAAACAATGCCCTGAAACACATTCATAAACAGGACAGCAAAAAAAAAAAAAAAAAAAAAAAAAAAAAAAAAAAAAAAAAAAAAAAAAAAAAAAAAAAAAAAAAAAAAAAAAAAAAAGACTCCTTCTCATAAAAGTGAAAAAAAAATGATGCCATTGGAGTGTGAATACAATATCTTGGGAAGACAGTGTATCCCAGAAAAGTAAATGATAGTGGTCTTAGATTTTTAAATATGATTATCAACAGTGAAATTACTGACTGAATACAATGGATGAAGTTATGAACTAGATAATAAAAAACAATATAAAACAAAAGAGAAAGGTTAAAATATAAAATTAACAAGAAAATTTTAAGTGTCCCAAAGCTCTAGAGAAAAATAATTCTTCAGTTTTAAAAAGCCAATTAGGTAGCAATAGGATGTCTGAAAAACTATCTCCCTCAAGCACAAGGAGAAATCAATGTCAAGTCTTATATGGAGAGACTTCACCGGGCTACTTAAAGAGCTCAAAAATTCATGCAACAGTATAGTAAAAATAGTAAGAAATATCTGTAAATTGATTTGTAAAGATAATTAAATCATCTCTTCACCATGCTACTTAAAGAGCTCAAAAACTCATGTAATAGTACAGTAATAATAAGGTATATGTGTAAGTTGATTAATAAAGATAGTTAAAATATTTCTTCAATACAAAGGAAAATATATATTAAAGTTATGAAGCAATCAATAAAGTTTCATTTGCATCCAAAAGTGTTTAGCAATTGCTCGTATCCAAACCCATACCAGTCAAGACCAGAAGCCTAGGTTAAACTGTACAAATAATTAAGACATTAGAAAGGCTAATGCATATTTTCATAATCCTGAGTAGATAGAAACAATAAAATCCATCTCAAAATTCAAATTTCAAATGGCTCTTCTCGGGAAGAAAATGTGCACATGCACACACCCACGCTTTCTTTTCCTTTTCCAAAACATCCTCCTGATCAAATAGTTTTCACTTCTCAAGCTTCATGTTCCCATACAAAGGGAAAAATTGCCACAAACACAGAAATGAAATGTTTACGATAATGTAAGACGCTTAGAAAACAAGCAGACCTGCTGGCAAAGCAAGGACAGAAAATGGGCGGTAACATAACTGTCAAGACAGATGCGATATGCTAGCATGGACAGCCCAGCTCCACCGCTCGAGCTGAGACTGGTTAGACCGTATTGAAACAGTTGTGCAAGTTAGCATTGAGGCCAGCGAATGGTAAAAGTGAAATTCACAGAAACAGTCTGGAAATCCAGAAAACCAGAACGGAAGGTATGTATGTTAGGTCACTCGAGGGAACCTCTTCTCTAGGCCTGTCTGGAAGAAACGACATGGAGAGCAGGCAGGGGAGCTCTTATTTGTGGAAAAGTCCCCCGAGATAAGTAGACAGGCTCATTCCAGATGCGTGCGATTTTAAATTCTCAGTAAGTTAAAAATTAGAGAGCAACTATTTTTTAAATTCTGAATAGATTAACATAAGACGTGATGGCACATGTCTGTAATACCAGCATTATAGGAGCCTGAGACAAGGGGATGGAATTTTAAGCCCGGTCTGAGTAATATGAAGCACTGTGTCGAAAAATAAAAAGGGAGGTGGGGCTGGAATACAGCTCTGTATGAATTTCTTGGGTTCAAGCTCAATTGTCTTCCAAAAATCTAAATTCATTTTAATAGTGTGAATTGAAATATGTATGTATGTTTGTAACTATGTATGTATGTATATTACATAATACAAGCAATACATATGCAAAATATATGCAGTAATATTCTAGGTGCATGATCTGTTTTAATTGTTATAGGAATGACAAAGACAACATTCTACAGTGGTGATTGATTACAAACATGCCCAAATCCATGGCTGCTCACATGGCACTCTTTAAGTGAGTAGAAAGGTTTGGGCATAATAGAATGAATTCAGAAAAGTCATAATATCTTTCCAGTTGGGTGAGCAATTTTATGAGAACCTTCACCAATTATAAATATGTCTCAGTTTCTCTAACCATAAATACAAAATTGTCAGAATTAATCTGAAAGGAACAATAAGAATAAATGGGTAATTTAAATAAATGCTAATAATGAAGCAATAAAATGAACCCCCCTAAGCAAAATCACCAAAAAATATCCATAACGCTCTCTGACCACTGTTTTTTTAATCCAGTAAGAGTGAACTACACACATATAAAACATTTAATGGTAGTAATAATAAATTAAATTATACTAGAAAATATTTATTTAAGAAAAACAAAAAATAATATTAGTAATTTAAGTTATGGACTTACTTTATAAATAAAATTTTAAAATATGGAAAATGCCCTAAACTAAATTATGAAAAATTCTGAAAATAAATAAATAAATAAGTGTTTCAGTATAAAGAAAATCCATGAAGGACATAGAGAAAATATTTTGTGAAACAGAAGACTATAACAAGAAATGATAGAAATCACTGCAAAATAATCAAGTAAAAAATAGAAAAAAATCTACAGGCCCATAATTTGGTATATGACAACTCAGCTCTAGCTGAGTTCTAGATTACAGATAACATGAGAGATCTCGTACTGAAAGGAAAATCCTGGGAGAAAATAATATACTGTTACAGTGGGACGGGGGCAGGCCAGAGAAAGTCTAGGCGGAGGTTTCCAACAATGCTCTTTCTATTTCTTCCTTTCTGCAACCATCTGAGTTCTCTAAAAAATCAGTGATATATCCTGACTGTAAAAACTGGAGGCTGTTTGCCCACCAAGCAAAATTAACATGCGTCCAGTATTGCAACTGTGTACATTACTCTGCCCCTTGTTTGGAACAGAACAGATAGGCTCGGTGTGCCTGTTCCAGGTGCAACACCTTATCTTACTAGTACATTTTTGTAGTTTTCTCCCTTTTCTCCAATAAAACATAAGTTTTCTACATAAAATATCCCCTGTGACCTTACCAGCCAGGTAGCTAGATGACTCCAGCTTCCTAACATTCACTTCCCTCTACCCTGCCCCCTTGTGAGCGCACACCAGTGCTTTCCAGGAGGTGACAAACGTTCTATATTTTGTGAACCGTGTTTGACTGTGTTAGAAGTGTAACTCTCTTCTTGTTAGGCTTCTGCTGCAGCTCTGAGCAGTGTCAGCCTAACAACATTTTCTTTTGAAAGATATGCGACAGCATCAAATCGAAGGCAATTGCCACAGAAAGTTGTCCTTCTGTGCTCCACAAAGATTCATTTGTGTTTTTTGCAGGGTGTGGCACACATTATTCCTACATGTAAGACTTTGACATGTGGTTAGCCAAATGGACAGCCAGCTCAGTCTTAAAGGGCTATGTTATTCAGTAGTCATAGTGTTTTGTTACTTCTGGGAAAGTTATTATCCACAGTCATGGAGGCTCTCTTAGTTTTTCTGTAGGGACAAAGAGTGAAAAACTAAAATAAGTCATGAGTAGATGTTATGTCAATAGGACAAAAGAGAAAAGAATGCAAGTGCACAGTGCAGTCCCTTTGCCCTGCTTGCCTGTTTTTACCTGTTTTCACTCAAACTCATCCCTGATGTTGATGAGCAGGAGTAGCTTAAAGGAAACAGAGGGATTATTGGTGAATGGAACTCTATCCACAGGTGACCTGGTTTGTTCAGAGGAGTCTAGTTTTCAGGATGAATGACTAAGTGTAATTATGAATGCTCCTGGTCTGCTATAAGTGTTATCCTAAACATCACACAGTTTTACTTCACTGTGTTTTCCTTTTATCTAAGAAAGAGAAATCATTTGGAACATCTCCATAGGAAAACAAATGAAAATGAACAAACTTATTTTCAATGAAAGCGTGGGGCATTCCCACACACACTTAAAGTGATCACTATTTAATAAAGGGTCCACACATATAACCACTCTGAGTCCATATTTATAAACCTGAAAAAATAAAGAAATTTCCCATCAATAATTTTTTTATACTGTTCAGAGATCCACCACCAGAAAAGGAGCTAATGAAACAGGTATAGTGAGGACTACCCACTCTGATAAGCCCCTTCTGAATTACTTCCACTCTCAAGTAAAGGACATTAGCACCTATTTGTATAATATGTAAGTATCTTGTAGCCAAGATAGCTGAAAAGTAATCCAAAATGGGAAACACTCCCTCTTCCACAATCATTTGTATACATGTGATGTAAATTGAGAAGTGGATCAATTATATTCTTGTAAAGTGTGTGGAAAAGGAACTAAACTAATGAAAAAATACAAAGACTGAGACAAACGTGGAAAGAAATACACAACATAACCTGCTTCCTGAAACTTTCCATGCACTTTTTCCAGATATTTGAAATACCTATCAACCTTTGAATTATATACAATGGTCCAGTCTCTCCAACAGAATGCTTTAAATTGCAAATAATTGAAAGTCAAGTTAGCTTAAGTAAATAAGGAAAAAGAAGGGATGATTTGGAAGGCCCATGTTTAAAGTGTTGGTCCCCAGCTCAGTGCAACTGGGAGCTGGAATCAAAGATTTGGGTCCTGGAGGGAGGTGCCTGGGTCTTTGAGGTTGTACCCCCAAAGAGATCTGTGAGCTCTTGGTTTCATCCTCTCTCACTTCCTGCCCATGAAGTCACACACTTGTCACATACCTCTGCCATGATGTGCCACCATAGGCCCAAAGCAACAGAGCCTATGGATCAGGGACTCAAACCTCTGAAACTATGAAGCAAAATAAACCTGTGTAATACCTTGGTCATCTTGGGTAGAGAAATGCAAAGCTGAATGGATCAACAATTAAAGGAAGAACTATAGAAACACGAGTGTCAGAAGACTGGAATTTAGCAGTTAAATGTGGCAAAGATGCTGTCTGTGTTTCTGCTTTCAATTATAGTCAGCTTTGTTTGACAGACCGGCTCCTTTCCCATGGTGAGTGAAAGGCTACTAACTGTTCTACACTCTTCTAGATGAGCATCCCCAGCAATAAAGAAGCTCTTTTTAATGTCTAGAGTATCAGTCCTAGGTGAAGATATTGAGTGACATGCCAAGACCCTATGATGCACACTGAAGCAATCCCTCTGTTCAGAAGAATAAGACACTGATGGGCCAGAATTCAGTTCTAAACCCCCAAGTGTAATCTGAGTGAGACAAAGGGCATACAGCTCAAGCAAGGAGAATGGAAGATGTCTTGCTGGGAAATCCAAAACTATAATCCCAACAAGGCAAGATGCATGGTTTTATAGTATTTGTAACTTTATTTTGTTTGGTTATGTTTAAGATATCTGAAGTTAGTTTTTGTTACTCATATCCAAAAGGATTTTAATTAAGACAATATTTCTAAGAATTAAATGGTTTGAGTTAAATTAGAAGGTGACTTGTAAATTTATCACAATTTGTCCTATTGTTCTTCATTTGAAAACCTTACAGGTGACCCACAAGTTGCATTGAGTTGAGCTTACAATATTTATGCTATGTGAATGCAGCTTATTGGGCAGTTGTCAATTACTCTTTCTTGGAAAAGTCAAATATGCTTATTGCTCTCATATGTAAAATGAGAAGAGGAAGCTGCTAATTGGCTGTTATGTTTCTCTCCAGTTTTACCTTTTCCTGAGTCTACAATTCTAAGTACATCGTTCACTAGTCCCAATAAACTGTGATTCTTTGTGTCCTAGCTGCCACTAATTCCTTTGATGATTTAAAACTCTCAGCTAATTTTTTAAGAACAGTAATTCTTTATCAATAAAAGACAACTACAGAAATTAGGAAATAGTTTAGTTAATTATAAAACATTTACAATACATTGTTAAGCTATTTTAAAACTATAGGGTGGCTTATATCAAAGTATCAAAGTTAAGTTTCAAAAGCCATGTACATAAGTCCAAGTGTTTAACTCATTTTTAATTACCAAATATTAAGTACCTAACATGTGATCAGGATTACTCTTAAAAGCTGCAATGAAATGATGATTTCATGAAAATTATACTCAACTAAAGAAGAAATATAAGCAAACAAACAAAATGATAACTATATTATAAATTAATTAAGAAAATATGAAACAGAAAAAGAGTCTATTCATTGAACAGATTGTTTTAAGCATAAACTCTTAGCTGCATACTACTTCAAATATCACAATAGCAGAGTATGTAGGAACTATGTTATAGCTTGGATTTAGACTTTTCCTCAAAGGCTCATTTGCAGAATGCTTAGTCTCCAAAGCCAGGATGTTCAAACTGGAGATTTTGGAAAGTGACTGGTCAATAGAGACAATAGCATCATCAAGGGATTAATACACTGACAGACTCATAATTTGATATTATTGTGAAGTGATGGAAACTTAGAAGATATGACCTTACTGAAGGGAATGGGCAATTAGGGCTCATCCCTGAGGACTGTATCTTGTCCCTTAGCCCTTTTCTCTCTCTTGTTCTCCATTCTTTCATCTAACATGAGGGATGCAGTATTTATCAGTCATCTCTTTCCCACTATAATGTTCTGTCTCACCACAGGCAACAGAGAAATGGAGCCAGCCAATCACAGTCTGGAGCCTCTGAAACCATAGCTAAAATAAATATTCCTCTTTTACGTTGCTCCTCTTCCATACTTTTTCACAGTAATGGAGAGCTTATTGACGTAGACTATTTTTTATGAGATCACTAGCCAGAGATAAGATGGATTCCACAAAACACTATCCTACTGCAAACTTAATCAAATGTAAGCTCCTGTGATGGACATTTGGTCTTTCCTATAGTGAATCAAAGTGCACTTAAGTATGAGGTACTCAGTAATTGATGTAGGGAATATTTTCTTTCCATTGCTATCAAAGGAAAAGCAGCAACAGTCCCATGTTATGTATGACAGTACATCTGTATGTGTTCACAGTCTTGCTTCAAGATTGCTAACTTTCCTCTCACTTGGTGTGATGTAGTCCAAAGACATCTGGAGACTATCAGAACATTATAAAGAACAGTATATTATTTCATTCTATGAATAACATCATGTTACTTGGACTGATTAATAAGAAATATTAGTCACTTTGTCAGTGGAACAAAATACCTGACACCACAATTTTTAAAAGGAAAGATTTATTTCGGCTCACAGTTTTAGAAGTTGCAGTCCATGGTGAGCACGCTCAAATGCCAAAACCCGTATGAAGAGAAGGCCTGGTGCTCAAGTCATGACAGCCAGGAACCGGAAAAAGGAGGAGTTGGGGGAAGATGTACACTTCCAATCAGCCCTCAATGACGCCTTTCTTCTGATCAAACATAACAGCACACTTAGCCACTGAATCAGTGGATTTTTCCATTGATAAATTCAGTCTTCCAAGCATCCAACCACCTTCCAACAGCCCACCACTAGGCACATGAGTATTCTGGGAATACTCTAGATCTAAGTCATATCTACTGTATAAAGATTCAGAGCCCTAAATTACCAATGCAGTTATTAAGGTTTTTCAATCTGTGAAATTCTGTTAATTTTTTTTCCAAATTACATCATTTTTAATCTTTCACAACAAAGAAAAATGTGCAGCACTACCTAAAATGCTGGTGGAAAAACAGATCACAACTTCATACATTTATCTCACCTTCCAGAGGAAATGAAGGGGTGCTAACTCTGAGTGAAGCAAAGAGCAGGAAAGGTCCTACCGGCTAAGCTTCGGTTAGCTCAGTTGTGTTATAAAATCAGAATGTCTTTGGGAGTACTAAAAGTAACTGTAACGCAAGCAGAGTCAATGTAGAATGTGAAGTAATCCCCAATAGGTGAGTCATAATGTTGATACCAGGGCTCTACCTCTAAGGCAGTCCCAGTCAAGACATCTTTGAAAGAAAGCAGTGATGTGAAATCTTTAAATACAGTAAGGACAATATACTGGTTATTTACTTTGTTTGAAAAAGAAATGATCCAAAATTATAATATACAAACATTCATAGCGAGGAGTAATTAGCTTAGTTGATATGCCAGAAAAATGGGGAAAATATTTTGGAAAATTAAGGATAAAGAATTCAGGGAAAATCAAGAGAATATGAATGGACCATTATGAAAATCCTTCTATTTTACATTGTATACTAATGCCCACCAAGGATTAACCTTCCTAGAAAAAGTAATAAATAACTATGTAGACAGAATAATTTGACGAATTGAAAAATGCTAGCCTCTGACACAAATGATGCATAAAAATAGCTAAAAACTGTGCTAAATAAGTGTATAGACAGAGTTGATATGGTGGCAAAAAAGAAAGTTAAGAATAGACTCATTAGCATAGGATCAGGACTCTAAGACTTTGTCCTGCTATTTTCACTAGTCAGTGTCCTGTTGACAACAGAGATCAAACTGGATCCATAATAAGATATTATTTCTTGATCCCAGCTACATGTTTTAGTTGCAAATTGATCTTATTCCACTATGTAAAAGGCAAAGATCCATCTGCCAGTACATAGTTTAGGTATAGCTTTGTCTGTTCTATCCTCAGTGCTTTGTTAAGCACCACTGTACTGTACAAAGTTTAATACACTTCTTCCATTCACATGTGAATCACATGCTGTATCCTCTCAGATCAGTGGCCTTATTCTACAGGAAGGAGTTGTAGCAATAGAGGCAACATCGTGGCACTTTAGATAATAGTCACAAGCTGCCAATCTGATCCTGCAATAAAAAACTTTCCTGAATGCATTCCTGAAGTGCATCATCAGTATGATACTCTACATATCAAATAATATTCTTCAAATCATTCACTTCTTTAAAGAGTTCTGTCTAGGGTTTAAATAATTTCTCTGTTTTGAGACTCCACAACTTCAAGTTCTATGAGTCTAAAATTCTATTTGAAAGTGAGATATTATTTGCACTAGAAACATAGTAACAGGACATTGAAGCTTAAACTACAGCTTTTGCTTCGCCATTTTGTGTGCTTTATGCCAAAAGACCAACAAGTAAAAAAATAACAACACCTTCATAGTAAGAGTAATTAACTCTGATCATAAGAGTTAGAAAAAAATATGCTTTGCGCTCAAGGATTCCCTGGGAAATTTCTGTACTCTTATGAAATTTTTTAAAGTAGAGAAATATGACAACCAAGGTCTGGAAGAACCACAATAGCCAGAGGTCCAGATCTTTCTAAACTGAGAACCTAGATTACCATACCCATAAGGCACCTAAAACAGCAGATGTGCTAGAAATAGTAGAGAAGGGTGACAATGAGTCTGAAGTTCAATTCCATAACCTTCTTCTTGTTAAGCTTCCCTTAGGTAAAAAAGATCTGACTCACAATTCCAAAAGAGTGGCTTCTCAAATTTTTGTCAAGTGGAAAACCAGAATAGCTCAGTATTATAGCCAAATATTACAGTTGTATATTACAGCTACAGCAATATGAAGACTTGAGAATACAAAATGGACTCAAAGATATGGAAAGAAAAATTTTATTAGGCAGCTGGCTCAGAGGAGGTTAGTCACTCCAAATTCTGAGCACCAAGTTGCTGTGAGTGTCCATTTATATACAGTTGAGGAAAAGAAGTTGAGAGGACCTTTTTAGGGTGGTACCATAACTAGAAGCATGAAGCTTAGGTAGAACCATCAGGTATCAACAGTTACATGATTTGAACAGAATACTTGATACAGTAAGCAGGTACTCTTATAGCACAAACTATCACAGGACATTTTGATACATTAAGTAGAATATCGTGCAGCTGGAATGGCTGTATTTCTGGGACAAAACATCTTATGGAAAAAAAGCAATGGGGGCAAGGCAAAGGCCTGTCCAATTATACATCATTGCCTCATCAGTAGATCCAAATTACTGTGGCAAAGAAGAACACATCAGTGCTATAGCCAAGTGTTACAGATCAGGGCCACAGCCAAGTGCCCCTGAGACACAGTTGAGTATCACCGCTCAGTGTTACAGCTCTGGATCACAGCTATTACAAATGGATGACTCAAGAATCTGAAGGTCTTGAGGGCTAAGAGGAGTTCATACTCCAAAGTCTGTGTGCTTGACTAGAAAAGGAGCCCTCTTATATAAAGATCTACAAAGGAGGCAAGTATACTCACTGAAGCAGAGGGGCTGAGTTACTCTTGAGAGGGGGACACTTAGAATATTTTTGAGAGGTCATACAGTTCAAACACTTACAAAATATTTTGATACATAGAGCAAGAATAAACAGCCAGCATAAACTATTACATTTCCAGAACAAAATATCTTGTGGAAAAAACATAAAGTCAAGATGAAGGCTTGTATCACTGTATATTATTGTTCTATGAAAATAACATAGGATTGTACTGGACAACTGTGGTACACTGACCAGAACCCCCACTTCAAAACTGAAGTGCTCATTACTAGCTTTTGCAAATACACAGTAAAACATTGCTCACAGACTATTCTATTTTTTAACTCTGCCTTCATTGGAGGCAGCATACAGCCTTCATAAATAGTCTGCAGCCCTCGTTCATATCCTACACCAGTGTCATAACCAAGACTATGTGACTAGTTGATGTCACATTAAACACCCCATCTCATTGTCTTGACTGAGACTAATCCTGAAGACCACAAATAGAATTAAAAACTTCCAGAGCTTATGTCACCAGTTGACTATAAAAAATAGAGCAATGTCAAGAGGCTCTTCAAATTTGCTGCTGCTACAAAGTTTATTTATTTCAAATTGCAAAGGCATTGCAAAAGCACAACAACCTTAATATACCAGGGACTGTAATTAATTTTGAGTTGCTGAAAATTTAAAGGGAGTATAAATTTCTCTTAAATTTTAAAAATTAATGAGAAATATTATATCTGATTTTAACTTCCTTTATTAGCTTAACCACATGTTGAAACACATATAGTACTATAAAATATGATGTTTGGTAAGGCTTTCCACAAAACTTAGCACCCATCTGTGAAAACACATCACCAGAGAATATGCAATCCCTGGATTATCTGAACATTGAAACAAAAATTAAAGAGCTCTGAGTTTTAAAAAAAGATCTCATATTTTCTTTGTTCGTCTCATGACAATCACAATCTTCCCTGAAATCTGAGAGCCTGGAGAATTAACATATTTTCAATTCAAACCTTGAAAACATTCATTTATGTCAGAGTGATAGAAATATATTGTAGCAGAAAATTCTCCTCCTCTATCAAATATCCTTTGTACAACAAAGGAAAAAAGTTCTTAGAATGTATCAAAAACTCATGCAGTTCACCAAAATTAATACTTTTACATTTTTATTATTAATCAGGTGTACTTTAATAAGACCTTAAATGGACTGTGGTTATAAAAAGTGTTCTTTTTGTAACTTCTTTTTTTCTTGAGGGTTTGTGGAATTTTTAGCTGAAGTATAACATTTACAAAGCTTTTTAAAGAGATTTTCTTTCCTTCAGGGACAAAATATCATTTTAATATGCATTTCTTTGATATCATTGATGTCTTTGATAATTGACATCATGGCAGAAACTAAGAATGACATTCAAAATTTTTATTTTCCCTCAAGCATTTGTTGAGATAGAGGAGTCTAATTAATATCACCTTTAATGGGAACATAATTCTCTAGGAACTAAAATATTGCTCACTTTGAATACATCTGTCCCTCATTTAGGCTGATCAGCAGTCAACATATTTGTTTCAAATTTAGTAAGTGTGGAAAAATAACACAATGCTCTAAGTTAGGTTAGCATTAATGAGAATCCAATGGAAATTGTTATTTCAATTCCCTATATCTAAAATTGATAAAAGGTAGATATTATAAGAAAAAAAGTTATCGATTCTTCTGACATATTTAAAGACCATTTTGTTTGTAAAACATATCAAAAAATCAAACCCAGCACCTGAAATGTTGATATACTCTGAGCTTTGGAGCTAACAGCAAAGCAATTATCTGTAATGAAAGGTTTATGACAGCTTTGTGCTTTCCTCTCTTTTAAACTTCAATCTATACAGGTTCCTAAATGAAGTGTCATCTTTAACATTTATTCAATCTGTTGTGATCTGTTTGCAAAAACTACCCCATTGACTTTGTCCTTCTCCAGCTGTAGGGTTCTTTTGACTGCTGATCTAGACCTTTCTTTCATTTGAATCAAAACACTCCAAAATGTGGATTTCTCTGCTAACCTTCCCGGTATCACTGGACTTACCCTATCTGCTTCGTTTATCCTAGGGGTGAATTGTGTTTGAACATAAATTTCATGTTTTTTTCATGCTAAAATTTAAGTTCAATAGTTTCTAAGTATAATTTATCTTTAATGGCAAAGCAGCAGTTAGCCAGCATGATAAGAACAAACAGTACAGAACAACAGTACACTTTGCGCTGGCCAACTATTGGCCCCTTAACCTGAGGATGATGAATCTTTCAACAAATGAGAGGTGAGTACACTGCAGATACAATTGGTGCATTTCAGCCACAATGGGTGAGGATATATCTTGAAGGATCTGAAGTCTGAGCCCTTCCCATTGAGCCAGTCTCCCCTGTGTGCAAACTCTGGGCCAATCTCAATTCATATGCTAAAACAAAAGGGTGTATATCATCTCCTCTCATAACAACAAAAGAATATTTTGCAATTTAAGCTACCTCAAGATCCAGTTTTCAGCCAAGCATTTGGATATTTGGAAAGGATAACTATCATAAAATGTCTAAAATGTTTTATTTGAATCAAGTTCAATGTACAATGTCTTTCTAGATCCCCTATAGCATTATATAAAACAGTAGATTGTTGTTTTTTATCTCCCAAAATAAAATTCCCTCACATGCACATGCATATAAGTACATGTAAAACATGGTATGCATGTAAATAGCTTTGTTTTAGATTCCAAGATCCCACACTTTTCACCTCTTTTACTTTCAGCATCAGATTTATTTATTTATAAGATCTTATGAATGTAATTATCATATAGATATAAGTTTAAATTCAGACCAATAAGCCAACAAACACACAAAACCTATAAGATAATTAACCTTGTAAGATGAATATGCTACCTCATGGCCATATGGAATGCTGCTCCTGTCAAAGGAATCTTGCATTCTCAACTGTACCACATTGCTCCTGGGCAGTATGAGTCCTACCTTCTGCATATCAATGCACTCAAATCAACACAGCACAACTCTGAAAATATCAACTCATTCTGAAGTTCAGTATAATTTTTCAACTTCATTATCATCTTCTGTTCCTCTTTTTACTTTATAAGAGAAAAAATGTTTATTATACAGAGCTTGAGAAACACATATTAATATAAAAATAAAAGTCACAATAGAACTCTAAAGAAAGATAACCAATGCAGTTCATAAACTTAAGTCTATTCTTTTATATTTTCAATATATGAATATATATTTTCAAAATTATCTCGTAGTACCATATAATTTTGAAAATTAAAGGGCAGAAAAACACCTGTTGAGTAACAGATATTGGCACGGCTCCTGGAGCCATGAGTAGGTAGGTCTACAGGGCATTTTTACCAGACTATCCTCAGGAAAAGAAATAGCTTAAAAGAAAAGGAAAACTGGATGTGACTTTGACAAAACTCTGTGCTTCAAGACGAAGAAGTGGTTCTAACAGAATTTTGTCGACATTTTCTTCTGCCTCCATTTAGTACCTAGAAATTGAAGGAAAGTTGTATAACAATAAAACACATGTTTCCAAAGATTGCTTTCTTCCCTTCCTTGCCATGGTTTAATATGACTAGAGTACACATGTTTGGATGACGTAGCTAGCTTAGGCCAATAGAATATGAGCAGAAGATGCAGTGTGTTCTAAATCTGTGAAGAGTGTTGTGTTTCCCTTCAGTATTCTTCAATTACACATTTCCATGAAAAGGGCATTGCCCAAGTAACCACTGTACTTCAAGACGATCCATGGAGCGATTCAAATACAATCTATTGGTTTCAGGTCCATCCATACAAGGAACCCAGGAGAGCCATAGCTAACAGACACACTCATGAGTAAAATTTAAATGGTGAATGTCATAAAATACAAATATTTTGGTGTCTTAGGCAGCAGTGTCCCAATAAAAGCAAAAGTGTTTATTATAAGTGACTTCTGCAAAAACAGGGTCACATAAGAAATAAGATGAAGCACTGGAATTAGAAAAGATCATTTTTTATATTTTGTTACTGAATACTCAGACCTCTGGCACTTCGGCCCAAGGCAACAGCAATGGAAACAGAACCTGGGAAAGACCATGATGTCTTGGGTAATTAAAGGCTGAAGACATAGAAATGTCCAGGGAATGATGCCTGGAAACACACAGCAATGACCATTTGAGTCACACGGGTACTGAGGGATAGTAGCAATGAGAATTCACGTATGGAATTCCTTTATAGACACAAAGGCGTACAATTTTGATATGGAGGCTGACCATATGTGTGTATGATTGATTGTGATTATATATTCTGCAGTCTTGCCAAAAGCTATATAATCTTACAGTATCACACAGAGCCAGAAGCCAATAAATATAATTACATCCATACAGAAATTGAATTTTATCAGAAGAATCAAAGCTTTCTATAAAGATGAAGGATAAATTTGACACACCTATAAATGACTAAGAAGCTGGTATTTGTGAGGGTACAACTGAAAGTCTAGAAGATCTTAGAGAGTTTTAAAATATGGAAGAAATCAACACAGTGAAACTTATAAATATATACATAAAAATTTCCATTTAGATTCAAGATATCAGATGACCAAATACAGATGAAGGAATGTGACATGAGAAAAAGTTCAGGAGAAGCTATGTTACAAACCCTTGTCATTTATTATCAAGCATATACAAACTTATATTGTATTAATAAAGTTACAATTCCCTGGGTCAAAATGGTTTCTCTGGACTCATCACTGGACACAGTGAGGGACTCGGGTTCTATCATGTGTGTTTGTCTGTCTTGTGCAAGTCCATCTCCCAAACATGGCATCTAGAAGAGGTACAGGGAAAAAATGAAATGACCCCAAAGTACTACTGTCATGAAGGTGTGGGATCTGGAAAGTCCAACATACAAGAAATTATGGAAATAATATGAAGTGTTTTCTTCAAGAAGGGAAAACTTGGGTAAATCAAGAACTCCTTTCAACTGTTTGAAATGCTATACTTGAAAAGAATGAATAAGCTTGGTTATGTTACTCCAGAAAATAAACTTAAAGCCAATATGTATAGGTTGCTGTCACACTTTGAAGGATTTATAGAAAAACTAAAATTGATTCTCTCACAAAGTAGTGAGGTTATATTCCTGGTGTTTATAACAGAGATAAAGAAACTATTTAGTAAAGGAATGCTTGTGCCTGCCTCCCTCCTTCTCTCTTTCTCTCCCTTCTCTCTCTCTCTCTCTCTCTCCACTTTTCCCTCCCTGTTCTATCTCAGAGCTTTTATTCTGTGAAAAATTCTGATAGTTCACTACTTTCTCAGTACAATCCAATTTTCATAGCATGCATACATCCAGAGACTCATATGTTGGAAGTAACCTATAGAGAAATTTTTCCCACTTCCAAGAGAGCCTAATTCGCTTCCATGTTATTCTTTCTTTCTTTTTTTTTTT
>PVIR01027540.1:0-22782 GCA_004026965.1 Petromus typicus | reverse complement strand
CCTCAGGCCAGGCCACAGGGAAGGACGAGGTTCCTTCGTCAGCGACGGAGACAGGTGCTGAGACGTCACCTGCAGCAGGTGAGCGGTCAGATCTACGGTGCACGCACACCTTTACGGAAAGACATAAAGGGCCCGAGAGACGCTGGGGAGGATAAAGACACATAAATCATAATCAGACATCCTCCTCCATCTCCAAAGTTGAAACAATAGGAGATGGTAAAAGCAGATCACAGGAGTCCTTTTGGAGACTGCCGATTAGAACATGGATTCAGACAGTGTGCGGAGCAATTTGACAATCTGCATCAAAGTCTTAAAAATGTAAACGTCTTTAATCTAGTGGTTCCAGTTCTGCGGGAGCATCTGGGACACACAAATAGTAAATGATAGATGGTCCCATGTTGTTTACATAGTAAGACAAGTAAAGTTAATTCCATGTCCATAAATGGAAAATCATTTAGGTGAGCCCAGAGCTTGTATTGTAGTAATAGTAAGACTAGTTTAGAAAAATGAGCGGTAGCGTTGGGGATAATGTTTACAGCCCTATTAAGTACAAAAAGCAAAACGGGGCAAACGCACAGTAGGACTTCCAGGAGCTTGAGGTGGCAGGTACAGGTAGACACAAGACTGGGAGACACATGCCAAGTGGCTAGTAAAAGTCGTCTGTGGATGGTAAGATTGGGTGTGACTTCTATTTCTTAAATCCATATTACTTTCTAAGAGTCTTACAATTAATAGTTGTTATATTTAAGAAAAAAATTTCAAATTCTGGAATAAAAATAGTGACATCACGCAATTTCCCAGGGAGCTTGGTTCCTCCGGAAGAATCACTCGGGAGGAGGACTCCCTGAGGAGGAGGAGGATTCCCGGAGGAGGAGGAGGATTCCCGGGGAAGGAGGAGGATTCCCCGGGGGAGGAGGATTTCCCGGGGAGGAGGAGGATTCCCCGGGGAGGAGGAGGATTCCCCGGGGAGGTCTTCAGCAGAGGGAGGGGAAGGGGAGACCGAGAAGGACGGAGAGAAAGTGGGCATGAGACTCAGGAGCAGGAGCAGGCTGGGGAAACTGCAGCTTCTCAGCCTCAGGGA
Source organism: Petromus typicus (assembly GCA_004026965.1). Lineage (NCBI taxonomy): Eukaryota > Metazoa > Chordata > Mammalia > Rodentia > Petromuridae > Petromus > Petromus typicus. The sequence continues at coordinate 21,701 of PVIR01027540.1, read as the reverse complement.
GAGATCACCAGCTGAACGGAGGGAGGAGGAGCAGGGTTTGGGGAGGGAGAAAAGCAAAGGAGGCCTGCAGCTCAAAGCCTGGGCCTGCGTGTGGGGCGGAAGCCTGGCGGGCTGGAAGGAAGTGGAGGCAGGCAGGCTGAGGCCGGCTTCCAGCCGCAGTCCCCGGCGTCCCCACTGTTTTCCGGGTGCTGACCTCGTTTTTTTGGCGTGAGTGCTCTCCAAGCAAGCCGGCCGTCCCTTTACTATCTCGGGAAAACTCCCTCATCCAGAGGCTTCTCTTGTAGGAAGGCGAGCTCTAGTAGGGCAGTTGGGGCTTGCTCAGCAGCACATCTGTCCCTGTACTTGTTCATGAGCAAATCCATATTCTCACTTCTTCCAAGTGTAGAGCAGGTTGTAGTATTTTCTCTGAATTTAGTCTAGAAAGAGGCCCCAGTTTACCTGTAAACCCCAGTTTACCTTCGCTATCTGGATGTAGCGAAGTCAGGGTTCTGAGGAAAGCTTAAAAAACTCAGTGTAGTAAAGCCAATGTAACCAAACCTTGAACTTGTGTTTGTGTTACAAGGCAAGCGCACCCCAGGACCAGACGCTAACGGCCTGGGCTCTGAGCTCTGGCCTTCCTAAGGCGCCCACTGCTCGTTTCAGTGCCTCAGCGCCATCTGCTGGCCGACAGGAGAAGCTGAACGTTTGAACTCGGTTTCTAACAAGAGCAAAATACTGGGACTCTGCAAAACAGACTGAAGCTAGTGAAAAGGATCCTGTTACCTCTAAGAATAATTCTCATCCTCTCAACTGTGACACCCAGTTAGGAAAGCAAAGGAAAATGAAAAAGACAGAATATGAATCTAAGATTCTTTCAAATCTTGCTTCACATAATACCTGGCTCCTAGAGACAGCTCTGCATTCAGCTGACCACAGGGGCTAAAAAGAACCCGGATCTGTCTGCTCCGCTTGCGGAAAGCAAAGCTTGGGACCCACGGCAAAGTTATCGGGAGACCGAAATCACAATGTGGGGGGGGGGCATCTGGGACTTTTTAGATACTTTTATTTCTTGTTTTTCTCTGAAGACCAAGGAATTCCTGGCTGAGTTCCTGGAGATACGGGGAGGTGACTTGTGCAAGGGTGATCAAAATGTGCACTTACGTTTAGATTTTAGATATTTACTACAGTACAAGGCACACTGCCATGAATACCCTTCAAAATACTCCCCTTGCTTCAAACACATCTATCCCGTCGTTCTTACCATTTTCCGCCACAGCTCTAGAGTCCTCCTCTAGGAGTGTCTTCGTGAGTTGTGATGAGAAATAGTGAAGGGATTGAGCTCACGGTTCCGGCGCCTGCCTGGCAAGTGCAAGGTCCAGAGTTCATTTCCCTGGTACCAAACCAGACCAAACCAAACAGTGCAGGCCCTGCTGAGGCCCACCCAGTGGAAAGACAGGCTCCTAAGGCTTAAGGGTGTCTTCTCATCCACCTTGGGCACCAGACCTGGCCCTGCCAAAATGCCCACGAGAGGGAAATATTTTGAATCAGGTCAGGACATTGAGGCCGTTACAACAGCACAACGGAAGATGCTCAGGAAGAGCTCAGGACCCCAGAGCTGCGGCCGACAGGGCAGGAATGGCGGGCTGCGCGTGTCCAGAAGCAGGCTTTTGGGGCGGATTCACAGTAACGCGCCTTTTACTGTGATTAACTGTGAAAGTTTTAAATATTCACTGATTTTTCCTTCACGCCTCGTGTGGAATTTCGTAGGGTCTTTTGCTCTACCAAAGGCCGTTTTCACTGAGCAGGATATCTGAGTGGCAGCAAAGCACTGTCCACGTCTTCCTATGGCCATGAGACGGAGCCTGCCCAGGGCCAGCTGTCTGTCGGTGTCACCTCTTTCATGGGGGACACAAGCACCACTGCGTCTATAATGTGCTTTTTCTGTTCAGTGTCCTCAGAAAGCAGTGTGTCAGTGACAGGTTTATCCAAAGCAAAGCAGAGAATCACTGGTAGAATCAGCCCGTGGGTGGGCGTGGCCCCAGTACTCAGGAATCAGACTCGCAGGAGCTGAGCATGGATCCTCTGGAAGTGTCAGGGGTCACTGAGGGGCTGGGGCGTGGGGAGTCCATTCTTCCTGTGGCCCACACGCCTGTCCTGTTCCTCAAAGGGCTGCAGCTGCTGTGCTGAGAAAGGCTGGGGTCTCCAGGTAGCAGCAGGGGACCCCGCTGTCCCCCCAGTGGTGTTGGGGCTGTCGGGTGCCTCATTGCGGGTCACACAGAGGGTGGCCTAGTTGCAACTCTAACTCAGCCCTAAATCTTTGCCCTGACTTTGTTTAATCACCCATCCTCTTACTTCTTCCACGGGAAGCGCAGGTTTTTCTTGTTTTTTACTCGTGCTGACTCTGCCGCCTCTCTCACTCAGAATCTTCCTCATCTTTAGGTCTCAGCATTTTCTCAATTGTGAGAAAAAAATAAAACGACCCAAAGTGTGTCTATTGTGATAGAATTTCTGGCTTCGCTTTGACTTGGAAGACTAGGGTGTCAGGTTGCTTTGAAAGGAACTTAAGTGAGCGACCTTCTCCTGTCAGGAAACAGGATCTTCGGCCCCCCGTGGAGCACACATCCAGTTTGCTTGGTGAGTCTCGTGAGTGACCCCAGACCCACTAGGAGAGATTCCACTTCCGTAAATGACTCAGAACAGTCATTTCTCATTCACTGGCTGGAAAAAGACCATTTTCTACATTAGAAATACTGATATGATGTGGAGAAAAACATATTAATTTAACGAATAATTTTAAAATGCCTTCTGGGGGGCCAGGCATTTAGCTCAGTGTTTCCGGCGCCTGTCTTGCAAGTGCAAGGGCCCGGGTTCGATGCCCGGTAACCACATACAACAATGCTGGGCGTGGAGACTCACACCCACCAACAATCAGTACCACACGACACAGTGCTGGGCGTGGTGGCTCATGCCTGTAATTCCAGCACGTAGGAGGCAGAGGCAGGAGGATTGCTGTGAGTTTGGGGCTGAGCTCAGGGCCAGCCTGAACTACAAAAATGAGACCCTGTGTCAAAATAAATAAATAAATAAATAAAATAAAAATAAATACAAAAGCCTTCTATGTGTCTGTCAGTATGAAAAACTACTGTAGAGAAAATATAAAATGACACTCTAAAGACAGATGGAAATCCTTTTTATCATAAAGGATGTACATTTGCAGATATTTATTTTTTCTTTTGGTGGTACTAGGGATCAAACTTGGGCCCCAGTTGGCACAGTACCACTTGAGCTAAATCCCCTACCCAGATATTCTTAATTGAGTTTTCAAAATAGATTTAGCTCTAAGTCTGTCTCAGGATCTGAGTCCTTCCAAAAGGACTGACACAAGAAGATCACCTGAGTTGTCAAGTCAGAGCATCTGCGGTTCCTGAGGTGCTTATCAGCACAGGCTTGGGAAACACCTTAGGACTCTACAGGCTGCTCGTGCCCGACTCCCCCAGTCCTTCCGTCAGCTGGGGCTGGGTCCCTTCTCTAGTAAACGCAGTATCCTGCCCAAGACAATGCAGAGCACGCAGTCATGCTCCCCTGGTGACACGATGACAATGGCAAGCATTCCCTAGACTGCCAGCTCACTCTTCATGGGCTTCCTTTTTGGTGATCCGTCCAGTGTTTGTTTGAAATTCTGGGACCCAGGATGCTTCCTCTGGCATTTAATTCCCTCCGCACTTTAAAGTCATCCCTTTGCCTCTTCCCTGTTCTGAAAGTCTAGCTGAAAAAGCTTCACTGTGATTCATATTTATAAAGAACCATCACCAAGCTTTTCCTCATCCTTTAGTTTTTAGGCAACATAAATGTTTATGTTTAAAATTTTTCTCCTGTGACGTATGGCCTCTATCTTTATGTCATTTTTAGGACTCTTTCTAAAGTCATTCTTATGAAATTTCAGTCACCTGAATCTTTTCTGCAAGGCCCTAGGTGCATAGCATGTCCTCATAACGTTGGAAATGACTTTAAGGGTGGGGAGACAGTGTCCCAGCTCTAGACACAGCTCTGACTTTGGCGCAGCAGTAGCGCACTACTGCCTCCTGTCGGTCAGCGGTCCTGTTAGCTGCCCCAGCTTTGTGTTTTACGTGTGAAATCTAGTCTCTTTCCCATAACTGCTTCTCAGAGACCTGACCGGAACTGTCGTGCCCTCAGCAAACCTGGCGGTCAGTCTTCAGTGAGATTCACAGGTGGGAGACCATACTCACCGCTGCTTTACGGAAGTGAGGGCTGGCGAGGGTCCAAGCCCCGGCCTCCCACTGCCCACCCCGCACTGGGCGTAGGCTTGGAAACTCCGCTCACTCTAGTCTCATGCAACATACCTGGTGAGGATGCACACGCAAGCCATCTACCTGCCGATGACTTCCCTGAGAGCCGGCCGGTGGCGGGAGCGAGCACGCAGGGTCGGTTGCTCTGTCAGGCTGTGCGTGCCGGTCACAGCGGGCTTGCCTTGAGGCCGACGTTGGGGTTTGGGGCTATTGGATGTAACTTGGAGTGTGTCTTTTCTCACTGATTCGTGCGCAAAACGAGGTGTTTTCTCACTTGAGAACTTGGCATTGGCAGATTTGCTTCCCTTTGGTCAGTGCCAGTCAAGTCCGGAAGCATGTTGACTTTGTGTAATCTCTCACCAACAGTCCACTGTGATATGTTCTGCGTGTCTCTCACAGCGTGCCACATACTGGAGTGCTGCAGCGGGACTGCCCACCAAGTCATCAGCACCATCGGGCAGGCTTTTGAGCTCCGATTCAAACAGTACTTGAAAGATCCTTCTCTGCGTATTTCTTGCGAAAGGTCAGTCAGAAGTCCTGTAGTTATTTGATTTGCTGTCCATTTCTGTTTTTAAATTAATACGATATTATATGGACTGATGTAATTAAGAATGATTTTTTTTACAAATAGGTACAGTTTTGGTTCAAAATAATAGTGACACTTCATATTTTTCCGTTCTTTTTGTGCATGTGCGTGTGTGCACCTGTGCACGTATGTGTGTGCATGCATGTGTGTGTGGGGGGGACTGGGGGTTGAATCCAGGGCCTCCACAATGAGCTCACCCTCTAGCCCTTTTTTATTTTGATGAAGTTGCCCAGGCCAGGCTTGAACTCGCAGCTCTCCTGCCTCCACCTTCCCTGCAGACCTGCCCAGGTATTTCCTCTTGCTTTGGAACAGGACTAAAGGAGGCACCAAAGGTGAGAAGAGCTCAGATTGGTTTCTCTGGTGTCAGCAGAGAACTAGAAATTAAATAGAAGGACCGTATACAGATGTGCTTTCTCAGATGTCCTTTGACCTCACTTCTTTTTTTTTTTTTTTAGACAGACTCTCACTTTGTAGTTTAGGCTGGCCCTGAGCTCACTATGTAGCCCAAGTGAGCCTCAAACTCACAGCGATCCTCCTGCCTCTGCCTCCTGTGTGCCAGGATTACAGGCCTGAGCCACCATACCTGGCATTGTGGTATGTGGCTGCTGAGGCTCGAACTAGGGACCTTGCACTTACAAGGCAGGCACCGGAACCACTGAGCTATGTCCCAGGCCCTAACCTCGCTTCTTTGTGTATCACTGAAAACAAAAAAAGAAAAGCTGAAAACAAAGAGCAAAATCCCAAGAACCGTTGGCCACGCCCTCCCCAGGAGGCCCAGCTCGGGCAGCTCTGTCTCAGGAAACTCCTGGCACCTCGCAGTGCATTTTCCAGGTGGATATCATGGTGCACTACAATTTCAGCACTCAGGAGGCTGAGGCAGGAGGATAGTTGTGAGTCCAAGTTCAGCCTGAACTGCATAGTGAGACCCTGTCTCAACAAAACAAAACAAAAACAAAAATAAAGTAAGATTCATTTCTCCCTGCTGAGTCATTTTGCGTGGTCCAAAGAGCTCCCTCCAGGAGGAGGTCTGGGTGACACGGGGACCCCGAGTTGATGCTGGCTCTCTGTTCACTGTGTGAGCCCAAGCGAATGAGTGCCTTCTCGACAGTCAGCTCATCTCAACATGATTTGATCTACTCTTTTTGTGAGAAGCTTGTGCGCATCTCAGTTTGGAAGGAAAGCCCACTTGTTTTCTTTTGTGCGGTGTTTTATTTTCGGAGCCAGCCGGTTGTTGGCACAAGTCCGCCCGTTGCCACGTGGGCCCTCACCGTCCTTGTGAAGCCTAGGCTCACACCGCGCTGGGCATCTGAGCGCTGCTCGGAGCCCTGGCGCTCCGTTCATTTCAGGGCAGTGAGCCCGGCCCGGCCCACTCCCCAGAGTGCCAGGTTCCCTAAGGGACAGGTGATAGCTGCTGGACGTTCCACGAAGACTCTGCTTTCTAACGAACGCGCTTCCATTTAGGACCTTCATCATTAATATTGTTAATTACTGTCCATCACTGGGCGAGATGAAGGCGCGCTTCACGGGGGCGGACGCTCGTTCAGGACGATTCTCTGCCGGGTCTGGCCCGGGTCTGGCCTGTGCCTGCCGCATCTGAACCCGACTCTCTCCCGCAGCGAGGCGGCGCGGGAGGGCCCGGCGCGGGAGGACGGCGCGCACGAGTACTACAACGAGCTCCCGGGCGAGCGGCCGCCGGCGGGTGGCGAGGGCGACCTGCGCGCACGGCCGGCGCTCTACTGTCCCCTGGGCTGCGAGAGGCTGTGCTCCGCGGTAAGGGCGCGGTCGGCCCGGGGTCCCCGGTCCCGGCTACCCTCCCCAGCAGCCCCTCCCCGGTGCCCGCTGTCCCGCTCCGCACCCGCTCTCGCGTCTGAGCACGGGAGGGCTCCGTGTAGGGACAACTGATGCCCCTGACCCGTGAGGTTTAAGAATGACAAGTGAGCGTGGCACAGTCTCAGTAGAACAGGCCCTAAGTCTGTCCGCTCAGCGCTAGGCAGCGGCGGGCGGTGTCTGTAAACTTGTCCTCGAAGTCACCTCCTGGCTGACCCCTGAGCCCGCACTCGGCCTCCCGAGTAGAAGCGGAACCGGAGGAAGCAGCAGGGCGTCCTTGTGAACCCCCAGTCCAGCCCTCTGAGCCCTGAGTCAGGACCGCAGGAAGACGGGGCGCCACCCGCACTGCAGCGTCTGGCCGCGGGCGGTTCTTGTCCGGAAAGTGACAGCGTCTTCCTTGTTTCCTGGGAATCACGAGTATTTTCAGCATTGGCGAGCGTGTCCTGCGCTTGGCAACGCCTCACCGACCGTTTTCCTTACAGCCCGGGAGCTCTGCGTGCAGCAGTGTGTACGAGAACTGTCTGGAACCGAGTAGAGCAGCAGGTAGGTCTGTGTTGTCCCTCTGTCGCCCTCCTGTGCCTTGTGGGTGACGGGAGTATATGTGACCTGGGCTCCTAGACACCTGGGAAAGCCAGGTGGAGATGGGTCAAAACCCGAATCCTATGGCTGCAGGCTTCCCCTGGGGCCTCGGACACAAGCGTGTCACCTGCCTTGCCGATGGCTGTGGTGACCCTGCGGCAGCGCTGTCCCTGGGGGCAGAACTCCAGCAGCTGCCTTCAAAAGAAGGTGGACAGTAGGTGGGTAAAATTGCTGCCAGCAGATCCGTCAGGGTTAAGACACGATCTTACTCCATGTATGCAATGGGAATAAATAAACACAGCTGGAGGCCAGGGCAGCTCCTGAATGGGCCTCTGCGGCTGCGTCTCCGCCCTCCACACCCACCGCCGCGGGAGCACCCCCCCCCCCCCCCCCCCCCCCCCCCCCCCCCCCCCCCCCCCCCCCCCGCACAGCTTGTCCCTTCTCTCTGCTGAGCAGGGCTCACAGCCCGTCTTCCTATCCTGGTCACCCCACTCTGAAGGAGACTCAGCAACGTTTCTAGAAGGTGGTGGACTGTGCTGAGGGCCACGATGGTTTCCCTTTGGGGCTCACAGTCCCCATTTTGACTTATTCTCTATTTTTGAAGCATTCTCCCTCCTAAAGCATCAACTGGTGCAGTGAATGGATACAGAGGTGTCATTTCAGTCTTATTCAAGATGCCTGTTTTAGCGAGTGAAGACTTGTAGAATCCTCCTTTGGTTTCTGGTTTTCTTGGCTTTTTTTCTTCTTTAAGCCGACGTCCTAACCCATTACTCCGATGTGATATAAACACGCCCTGCGGTGCTGAAGGCAGGTCCGAGTGCAAGACAGACAGGAGGAAGTGTGCTCGGAGCCTGGAATGCACTCCTTAAAGTTTATTCCAGCCGTAAAGGCTACCGGTGCTCTCTGCTGTACTATCCGGGTTGTTTGTGGTGGAGCACAGATGTATATTTGTTATGAACATAGGATACCTACTCTGTTGGGTGCTGCGTTTCTCCTCTGTGGCTCTGTGGTCACTGCCCCACCTGCAAGCAGTGAGAGATGCATCTGCAGGTGAGAATGAGCCGGGGGGTGGGGGGAGGCTTCCCTGACTACACACTCTCAGCGACAGCCCTGCTCCCACGGCACAGTTGGGTCCCAGGACGAAGGGAGCATCTCTCGAGACCCCAGCCCAGAGACCCTGACAGAGGTCCCTCCTGTTGTGTGGAAGGAGTCCCCTACTGGAGGGTCCTTTCATCTCCAAACACGCATGAAGTGGGGGTTCCTGTCGGAAGTGATCTGAAATTCCCGATCAGGCAGCCATTAGCCATTTACCAGGAAAAAAAATGCCTAGCTTTTTTTTTTGAGACAGGGTCTCACTTTGTGGTTCAGGCTGGCCCTGAGCTCAGCCTCAAACTCACATCACAGCAATCCTCCTGCCCCTGCCTCCCGAGTGCTGGGATTACAGGCGTGAGCCACCACGCCCGGCACTGTGGTATGTGGTACTGGTTGCTGCTGGGCGTGAGTCTCCACTCCCAGTATTGTATATGGATACTGGGGAATCGAACCCAGGCCCTTGCGCTTGCAAGACAGGCGCCGGAACCGCTGAGCTAACTCCCCAGCCCCCAAATGCCTAGCTTTTATGGCTTTTCCGAGAGACTTACACGAAAGTATTCAGGAGCCACCTTGTAAATATTTTCAGTGAGGTTTGACTTCTGGGTGCACTGTACCTATTGCAATCGGCCTGTATTTGTTGAAAGAGTTAGATGTATTTATTAGTAGACAAAGGAATGACAGCAAAATTAAATAATCTTCCTGATTGTCACCTACATGGAAATGTTGACATTTGAAGTCAAAACAGGGCTAAATTCCCACAAATCGTATGGGCTCATGCTTGAAAACTCTGAACACAACACCGTGCATTTCCTTTCTCCCAGGAACCTTCCAGGCAGGTTGGAAGGGCTCTGGGGTGCGTGATGTTTGGAGTAGGGGCCAGGTTCTCGCCACCCATGCTGCAGCTTAGAAGGATCTGCAGTTTGGGTACAGGATGGGCCCCTTGTTAAGAAACTCCAGACAGCACTGCCGCTTACTGTGACAGCGCAGGTGTATAGGGGAAGAAGGAGACAGCAGTTGTTGGGGCGACGGTGTGTGGCTGCATCAGGGGAGGCAGAGCCGGGGGGGGGGTCAGCACCTGTTCTAATGGCAGTGGGAGAGCCACAGGTGCACCTGGTGGAGTCCCAGGTGGGAGACGTCTTATCCTCCTGACGTCAGGCCTGGGCCGGCTGTTCACACCAGGTGAGGGGCTGAGAGCCTGTCTTTAATAAAATCAGGGTTCTAAAGATGCACGTGACCCTCTGCAGCAGCTGAGGAGTTTGTACGACTAGCAAAACCCTTCTCTTTAGTCCCTGACTTCTCCGCAGTGACGTCTCTGAAAGAGAGCTGCCTAGACTAGGTGATATAACTCACAGGCGCATTTAGTTGAGCAAGTGGAAAGTGTAATACACAAACTGCTGCAGAATACACAAAGGCGCTGTCCAGCAAGCCGTCTACCTGTAGCTGACCGGTCCTTCCTTGGGATGTCCCACACGTGTGGGGGACAAGAGCGAGCTGCTGCACAGGAGGGCTGAGGCGAGCCGCGGTCTTCTCTCTGGGGCTCCCCCACTGATGCACTGTGTTGCAGTATCGGGGTGAGGCAAGTCCTCCCCTGGAGGTCAGAGGAGGACTGCTGACGCTAGCAGGGCAGTGGGGCCCCCTGGCTGGCCCGTGGCCAAAGAGCTAAACGTCTAAGTGTGCTGGCCCAAACCAAGGTGAAACCACGGTCTCCTGGCGTCCTTAGGGAAGCGCTGCCCCAGAGGTGCTGAGACTCACACTTCAGGCCGCACAGCCTGCAGCCTGGGCCAGGCCTGCAGGGACGGCCGGCAAAGCAGACCTGAGCCCGCCTGCGCGGGGCTGCGGCCCACACGCGCTGCAAACCCAGAACAGCTCCTGATGGAGATGAGGGACCCAGCCCCTCCGGCAGTGCGGAGTCCAGAGTTCAGCGCAGACCAGCTAGGAGGGGCCGCCCCACGCCCCTGCTGGGATCAGCTGAGCTGACCCCGGAGGTTGGGAGCGGAGGAGGCGCCAGGGGGCTGTCGGCAGGGCCTGCGAGGTGGAAATCAGGTCACCGGGAAACATGGTGAGATTTACAGTTTAAAACGATGCACTTTGCCAGCTGCTGGCCCCCCACGCTGGCCCTCTGCCTGCTCTGGCCCGGGCCCTCCGGACGAGCCCGCTCTCTCCTGCCTGCTCCGAAGCAGTGCGCCATCGGCTGAGGGACGGCAGGGACAGGATGGAAACCCACGGAGCGCAGGTCTGACACCGCCTGCTGGTCCTGTAGGTGACGCCCGCGGGCGGGGGGCCGCCTCTTCGAGATGCGCGAGCCGGCTGGACCTGTTCGATGACCCGGGCTACATCAACACGCAGGCGCTGCCCAGTGCGCCGGGGCCAGCTCGGAACCAAGACTCGGCCCAGCCTCGGGAGAGCCCGTGGCACCGTGGAAGTAAGTACCTCCTCCCCACCGTCTGCGTGAGGTCCCTGCAGAACGCGGTTCTCTCTGCCACGGAGACCAGGAGTTCTGTGTGGGCGTCGCCGGCGTCGGTCCAGGGCACTAGGGCAGAATGGCTGCCCGCTTCCCCCCCGGGCCTCTGCGTCTGGTGGGACACCGGCCACGCGATTTGGGGCGTGGTGACTGGGGGAGGTAAGCTCATCTCATCTCGAGACCCTTAATTTAACAACATGTGCCAAGACCCTTTTCCAGCTCAGGCCACATTCCAAGTTCCAGGAGACTACCTTATTGAGGTCCATTATTGAAGACCATTTGAGATTCTCTCTCACTCTAAAGATTATTTTATTAGCTTTGTCTTTAGGGAGTTAAAAAAGATTTTCTTTCTCTCAGTCCCTCACAATTTATTAACAGCATAACTTCATGGAGATATGTTGGGTTTCAAGGTTTTATCATTTTGATTTTGAATATTCTTGGAGTTTGTTCTTGGAGTTTATTGGACTTGGAGTTTATTCTTATTTTTGGTTGCTGTTTTGTGTTTTGCTGAAGAAGAGTTGTCAAAGCCAGAGGATAATTTTGAATTTGTTTATCTACCTGAGGAGCGGTGGTCACTGTTTCTTTTCTATTTAGTGATGCCATTAATTTTACGCATTTCAAAACCCTTGACAAGTCATCTGTGTTGCTCTAAAGTATGATAGCTCTTTTCTTCAGCCTTATACCTTGAGTGAAAGACAATAAGACATATCATTTGCCTACCAAATTGCTTCAATGCGCAAATACATAAACAAGAATACAAATAAAAAAGAGCAAAAGAAATCAGAAGCCTACAGTCAACTGAAAAATAAACAAAAAATGCTCTTCATAAAATGCTGAAGTTTGTTAGGTGCAGAGATTGGCATGATGTCAAATTTGGCTTGCTCCAAAGTTGGAGAACCAGTACCTGCAAAAGTCTTTTCACCAGCCCTGGACATTTGTCCAGAGATCCTAAAGGCAACTTTCCAGCTAGCTGCAGTGGCAGGACAAAATCTAAAAGGAGATTTTATTGAGCACGGGCTTCAACAGACTCCCCTAACTCTCCAGACCAGGAGAGTCCTTCTTGTCAGCCAGGTGGCTGCCATCTTCTCTGGAAGCAGAGAACCGCACCTGTGTGGATGGTCTTAAAAGTAACTCAGATAGTCCATTCGATAGCTTCTATTTATGGACTTCCAGAGACCCAGCATAGTGGAAACCCAAACTGATCTGAGATACTCTTTCATTCATAATTTCTTTTTTCTCTTTCTTTTTTTTTTTTGTGGCACTGGGGATCAAACTCGGGCCCTTGTGCTTCCAAGATAGGTGTGGTACCATGTGAACTAAATCTCTGGTCCTAATTTCAGTCTTTTTATAACAAATTCTTTCATGTTAAAAAATATTTATAACTCAAGCAAACAGACTGCCTTTTGTCACAGAGAATTCAGTCATATGGAAAGGCAAAATTAGCCACAGCAAAATTCCCATCACCAGTTGAAAAGTACTGCGGGTGCTTTTCTCTGGCTCCAGCTCTGTCTTTAGCCCCTTCTTCCTGCTCCTCCTTTAGTGACCACCCGTTCACAGCTGAGGCCTCTGTCCTCTCTCCGGCTCTGTGTCTTCTTAGGATGTAATGTACCGCAGCTCCCCTGGGTGCCTTGCTACCCCCTAGAGATTAATTTCAGCCTCAAGCCCTTACTCCTCCTCTCCCTAAAAGTCCAACCCCAAAAGTTTAAATAAGAAGAAAATTTTATGAAAAGATGTACCTGTATTTTTTCTATGTCTTAAATGGATCTTTAACTTTTTCTCTATAGTGGTTTCTCTTCCTCCTTAGGAACGAACCCTCCGAAGGCCCCTGAGCCACACAGCAGGTCCCCGCCTCAAATAGCAGGAGGCTCCAGCTTCTTTAGGCGTACTCAGCCCTTGTCCAGACGCCATTAAAGACACACACCAATAAACCAAGCAAACCAGTCGGAGTTTTGAGCACAGTGTCGCTCAAGCCCTTGGGGTTCTTCGGTTCCTCCTGTCTCCGCCGCCTGGGCAGAGTTCTGCCGCCACCGTTGCCCTTACTGTACACGCCACAAGGCCCCTTTAGTTGTGGTGCCGTCTGACTTTTCACCCCTCCTTATTAGCTTCGGTCTAGGCTGCCATTCCAAAGGGAGCCCTCTCTAGGACCGTCTGCGAGAAGGGCTGGCGTTCCTCTCTCTAACCAGAGGTTTGGAGATTGTCGGCACAGGGCTGTGTAAGGCAGTGTTGCCCGTCCCATCGCTGGCCCATGGTGGCTGCCGGGGTTCTCCCACACATCTGTATTCAGCTGGTATGAAGAGCAGAAGCAGAGGAGTGGAATACGTTTTATAAAGGGTCTGACCCAGGAGTGATGGACATTGTTTCTTCCCCCTGGCTGCCAGCAGCGCTTAGACAAGCAGACGTTCTTAGCCTGCCAGGGAGGCGAGAGAATTACTGTGGCCGGGACCCCTGGGCCTTGGGGGTCCTACAGTGTAGTAACAAGGGGCAGGCATTGCTGAGGCCCTGGCAGCTGGGCCCTAGGCAGCTGTCCCTCTGCGACCGTGTATCTTTCCACCTTTGGACAGCTGTCAACTCTTCACACAAAATGTATTTGTCCTCTCCTCAAAGGGCATTGCAAACACCCCCACACACTTACAGCATTCGAGATGGGTGGGGCTCTTCTCGGCCCAGCTGTCTGTCCCCCTCCACACCGAAATGGAATAGAATGAATAAGAGTAAGGTGCTTACACTGTTGTGGGCTCATATTCCCAGAAGGGAAGCCTGGATCAGCATGGGGTGGCAGGCACTAGGCACACCGCGCCAGCTGCGAACCCGCCTGCAGCTGGAAGGGAGACAGGGTTTGCGTGCCCTGGCTTGGCTCCGGGAGGACGTCGGTGTGCACCGTGGTCTGTGGGCCCGGGTGTCCCTCTTGGTTGTTCTCGCTCTGCTTTCTATGTGCCTGGAGGAAGCGGACAAGGCGCTTTTTCCTGGGGGCGCTGCCTCTCTTGCAGCCCTTTTGGTGTTTCAGGGCTGAGAATTGGAATTTGCCTCAGGGACTGGAAGCCGTAGCCCGGGAGCGCTGTGACTTCTTTGGCGGTGGAGTCTTCAGAAGGGTGGATTCTGCTCCACCAGAGCCCCGTCCACGCGCGGTCTCACAGGACTCCTTCACGGCCTCTGTGCTCAGAGGAGCTGCTGGAGGAGCTGTGCTCTGTCTCATCCTTGGGAATTTTGTCCTTTTTCACTTGATCAGTTCTCTTTTGGGCTTATTGATCTATCTTTCCAAAGGACCCAGGTTTCGGTTTAATTTTCTCTATCATTTTGTTGGTTTCCATTCTCATCTTTACTATGAATTCCTTGTCCTCTCTCTCTCTCTTTGGATTAAATCTTTTCTTCTTTACCCAGCCTCTACTACATGTTATTTGATAAGCTTTTTATTTTATTTCCCCATAAAATATTTATCTCACTTGACCCTTTGTGTTATAGACGAGATGGGAGTCTAGCTTAATTTTACCCGTACGCTATTGAGTAAATAATCTTTCTTCCTCGTACTGCCTACTATTCCGGGCTTCTCCTATGTATGTAAATGTACTCGTGGGCTGTTTATTATACTTTAGTACTGGGCCCCTTGTACATCAGCATTACCATATGCTAATTGCAGTGTGTGTAATATGTCCTCCTAGGTGTGTGATTCTTCCTTTAGATTACAAATAACCTTTCTATATGTTCCATCTGTCACTTATGCTTTAATGTTTTATGCCAGTGTTTTCCTACCAAACTTTTAGGCACTTTATGGAGGCACATGCATTTTTTTCCTCTCAATAATGCAAATGAATTTTTATCTTAGGATTTTTATACAAAAATTTTACTGGTGCAGTTTTCACACATCAAGTCAGCCATAAATAATGAACTGTGTGCAGTCAGTTCTCAATATTCGCAGATTTCATATTTGAGAATTAGTTTAGTCATTTGAAGTTAATTATAACTCCAAAATCAATACTCTAGTGCTCTTGTGGTCTTTCTCAGGCATGTGCAGCACGCCCTCTAGTGGCCACATCCCAGCTAAGGTTAGATAAGGAAAGCGCCGAGTCCTTTTTTTTCTTTTTTTTTTTTAAATCTTTATTGGTACATTACATATACGCATCATGATTGCACTCCATAATGGGGATTTGTACCAGTATAAGACACAACTTAATTTTCATTTTTTCCCATAGCCCTGCCCACTCTACCGCCCCCTTATATACATAAAATTTGTTTCCTTTCTTTTTTGTTATAATCTCATTATTTTTCCCCCTTCATTCTATTTTACTTTGAGCATTTTCTATTTCACAATATATAACATACAATTCTAGGACTCATTTACATCTTTATTTTCTTCCACTGTTGGTGGGACTGTAGACTCGTACAACCCCTATGGAGATCCGTTTGAAGGTTCCTCAAAAAGCTAGGATTGGAGGTCCCATTTGACCCGGCCATCGCTCTGCTAGGTATATACACAAAAGAATTAAAAGACTCATATCACAGTGACATATGTGCACCCATGTTTATAGCAGCTCAATTTGTGATTGCTACATCTTGGAAACAACCCAAGTGTCCATCAACTGGAGACTGGATAAAAAAGCTGTGGTTCTTCTACAGAGTGGAGTATTACTCTGCCATAAAAAATGATAAGTTTGAGTCATTTATACTTAAATGGACATAGGTCACAGATAGGTACATATCACACCTTTTTTAAAAAAAATCATCTTTATTGGTACATCATGAATACACATGATAATCGCACTCAACATTAAGAGTTAGTACCAGAATATGACATGACTTGATTCTCATTTTTTTCCCTTTCTCCCCCACCCTGTAGCCCCTGCCCCCTATATATACAATCTCTGTTTTCTTAAGAGTCCTTTTATGATCTATTTAGTGCGACACTTTCTACATTTTTGCCCTACATATAGATGGTTTCACTGTTTAAAATGTCCCCAGGCACAGTACTAGAGTGCTCCCTACTGTGTGCTGGAAGACTATGGTAGATATTACAGAGAAAACATGTGTTATAGAGAAACACTGATTGACTGTGAATTCGGTGTTAATATGTATCAAACAGAGTGACTGTAAATGTCAACCCATAACAATAAAACTATACCTTGTGTTGCAAATATTTTAACGTGAGGCTTGTATGGACTTAAACCCTGCATTTCTCTTTCAAAGAGCACCATCATTTTCACTAATACAGATTTTTGTGGCTACTTATAAGATCTAACTGTGGAATTGATTGCATATCCCGTTCTTTCTGATAGCAAGTAGCATCCTAGAATGAGAATACAAAGGGCAGGTTTCAAAAAAATATCCCAACCCTACTATATCTTTCTGATGGTAGATCCTGTGACTTTTGGAAACATTGTATTCTACAGACAGGTTTTGTTTTGGGGTTTTTTGGTGATACTGGGAATTTAATGAGGGCAGTTACATCCACTGTCCATTTTTATTTTTTACTTTGAGATGAAATCTCTCTGAGGCACTAAGTTACCAAGGTTGGTGTTGAATTCGGTCTTCCTGCCTAGAGTCTCAGAGTGCTGGGGTCATAGATATGGTCCACATGCCTAGTTTATGGGTTTTTTTTTTCAATTCAGAAGTAGTTACAGTGCTTACAGAAGGATTTCAAATAAGAATAGTGTAAAATGAAAAGGGTGGAGATCCCTTCCCGTGCCCTAACGCGGGGACTGTGCGGAACTAACATCCGACTCCCTACATGCCGACACTTTCTCCCGACTACTTTCAGAATGCTAATTCATGGCCGAGTGCTTCTTACCCGTCTGTCCCCCCCTCTTCAGGTTTATGGCAGCTGTGGTGACCTTCCGTGCCTGCTGTGTAAGTCTCCTGCAGAGGCTTCCACATTAGCACATGAGGCTGCTCATTACCGTCAGGTGCTCCGTGGTGCTTGATATAACTGATGTTATCAATCTCTTATAGATGAGATTTTCAATTTTCCAGTGCTTTCCTAATATACTGACTAATGCTATTTTAATCAATACAGGGGTTAATACTTTTTAAAAATTGAAATTTTTTTTACATTCATATTTACAAATCACACTCTTTTCTTTAGACTCTTTCATTCTTCCTCTTATTGAAGTTACTTGCAATTGTTTAATCCAGATTTTGCATATTCTGTTTTTGGTCTTGAAGCCGTATTCCCCCTTCGGACTCTGTCCATGAGCGCAGTGTGGGTGTGGATGACCATACCCACCCTGCACCTTCTGGAAGTTGTGACTGTGAACAGCATGTCTGCGGGTGGGAGTGGGAACTCCAAGGGGACTTGATGACTTTCTCCTGTGACTTCTGTCACTTTTTTGGGGGTGGGAAGCTTCCTTGAAGTCTAGAGTGGCCTTCCTTAGCTTTTACACTTCTTCTAAGAGACTACATCAGCCCACCAATTTATTAAATATGGCATAGAAATTATATAACTATATTTAGATTATGATTATCATTCTCAAAACCAACTCCATTTAAGACAAGTTACAGGTTAATGTATAATATACCACAGTATTAAGAGTGATTATATTCAGTGAAAGTACTGTGCCTGATTATCTTTGTTTTTGTTTCCAAGATTTAAAAATTTACCAAATGTAATTTTTTTTTTTTGAGGCAGGGTCTTGCTAAAGTTCAGGCTGGCCCTGAGCTCACTCTGTAGCCCAGGTGAGCCTCAAACTCATAGCAATCCTCCTGCCTCTGCCTCCCGAGTGCTGGGATGACAGGCATGAGCCACCATGCCCAGCACTGTAATATGTGGTACTGATTGTTGGTGGGCATGAGTCTCCACACCCGGGATTGTTGTATGTGGTTACCAGGATCCAACCCAGGTCCTTACGTTTGGACCAAATGTTACTTTTAATATTAAAAAAGTTACATATTTTTATTTTTGCAGAATTAGATTTTCAGTAAGTGTTGGAGTGATTGAACTTTCCCAGCACAGTGGGTCTTGTCCTTGTGCTAATTTGGGAAACGGTGTCAGGAAAACATTATCCACATCCTCTGCTGGCCACTATCTGTTGCCTCTTTCCAGGATGATATAATGTCTGCTTTTCTTTTGTTTTGTCCTTGTCCAAAAGCTCTTTACCATAATCTCAGAATAAACCAGAATCTATCGTGCACTAGGATGTGTGTGCCAACACATGTGCACACATGCATGGCCTCACCCTCATGCGTGTATTTCGTACTGTGTGTGCACACACAGAGCTCCTCCTTAGAGGTTCTCCATGGCACCGGAAAGCAGGCGCCACCGAGGCCAACCATAATACAATTCATCAAGTCTGGACACATTTCACGAGGCTTTTTCTGGCAACAATAGAAACATTTTATTATTTGTAGAGGAAAATTATTTCCAGTCATTATACTTAATGATACTTTTAAAAGATATTTGTGACTGCTGCATCATAACTGTGCTATGCAGGAAGAAGTTCTTAAGCAGGGACAAAACTGTAACGTATTAATAGGACAGCTGCATCGTGTCTACTAGGCTCTCTTGCCTGCGCCAGTGCCTCCACGGAACGGTTCTGTACAAGCCATAGAAGTTAGAGTTAGATGAGTTTCTCACTGGTGAGACTGTTGCTTATGGATATAAACACTCCTTTGCATTAATCGAGACTAGTTTCAAAGCAAAATAATCCTTTGCATGTAAGACACAAAGGTTTGTTTTTATAGTTATTTCCTGGTTAAATTCCCATCAAATGTTATGAGTCTTCCCTGAACACAACATGAGAATTTATGCTGTTACTCTGGAGACATTGCACCCACTCTGAGGGGGGAGCATCTACTAGAGACCACTGTGGATACTATGGAGGGAGAAGGCGAGGCGGGCTATGACAGATGGCAGTAGTTTCGTATTCACAGAACAGCCTTGGGGTTTACAGTTTAAAAACCCATGCTCTGCAGTCAGACGGACCTTCTGTCCCATCCCATATCCTCAGCATATCAGCCGTGTGACTTTGAGTAAGTTATTTAACCTTTCTAAAGACCATTATTTAGTCATCTGATTTTGGAAGCAAGATAGCATCAGTACGTACAGCTGCAGGCAGTGCCTTGCACAGGAAAGGGGAGCTTCACGGTGCTTGTGGGCACTGTGAGCATCGGGAGCTCTGAGCGCTCACCAGAGCTCCTGACTGTGACTGGCATTCTCTGCGAGCCCTGGGCATCAGGTAGGCTCGCTGACGTGCGCCTCCCCTTACCTCCTCAACTCGGCCTCCTCCTGTTCCTGTTTTGTAGACTGCAGCTGTAATCCAGGTGCAGCACAAGCCTCTTCCTCTTTTACTGGTAGCCTTGGGGAGTGCTCACTTTGGCAGCGCATGTACTGGTGGCCCCGGGGACATAGAGCCTCTCTCTGTGGTCATAGAAGCAGCTCATAGGAGTTGGTTCCGTTTCTCCTCTAAAGGAAAACTACACGCCAGTGACAGAAGCCAAAGGAGCGTTTGGCTCCACCACTAAAGGAGAGTGAAAACGGGTACTCGATTGTGTTCAGCACACGGTTATCCCAGCAGGGGCTGGCACGCAGTAGGACGGCAGTTCTGTGAAGGACAGAGGGCTGGGCGGGAGGTCACTCAGTGATGTGTCTTTGTGTTCCGGCTTCAGCGGCTGCGGAGACCATCCAGCCTGGCGCCACGGCCCAGCTTGCCGGCTCACGCTCCCTGCCGCACATCAGGCAGCAGCTGTGGGCTGAAGACTGCTACCACGGCGAGCTGAGCAGGAAGGCAGCGGAGAGCCTCCTGGTGAAGGACGGAGACTTTTTGGTTCGAGAGAGCACAACATCCCCGGGCCAGTACGTGCTCAGTGGATTACAGGGCGGCCAGGCAAAGCACCTTCTCCTGGTGGATCCCGAAGGCAAGGTACCTCTGACTTCTCATTCCACATCCCTCAGGAGGCTGTGCTTTGAGGGCTGCCGAGGGCATCCAGAGCCTGGGACTGAGTGCTATTCAGGGCTATGCGTTTGTTATTTTTGAACCTTCCAGCTGGAGGAGGAAGTGGTAAGGAGAAGCTAAGGAGAGCTTCGAGTGGGAGCCACCTGGAGTGCCAGGTGGAGGCCGGTCTCTAGCTGCCCTTGTGAGCCAGGTCCGTGGAGGAGACGAAGACCTGCCGTGTGCAGGTGCTGGGACTCACTCCTGACGCTTGCTCATTATCACACAGGTTGTTCCTGCTCATGGGATGCTTGTCATTTCACAGAGCAGGTGCTTAAGCAGATGTCACATAAGCCAGAATGAGGTAAGGATGGTTCAACCGAAGTGTCGGGCTGATCAGGACAGAGGCAACGTTCTGGTGGAGGCAACCTGAGAAGGCTTTTTGTAGGGTCTGGTATTAGGTAAACCCTGGAAGAGGGTAGAATTTCCAAAGGAGTGTGGAGTGTAGGGAAGAAGGAGCAGGCTGAGGGACAGTTGGAAATGTATAGATACAGCAGAGGATGCATCAGACACGTAAGAGCTCTGGGAAGGTGGGGAATGGGGGGCTGCCATGTAGAGCAGGATGCCTAATTGCAGAGACAATGACCTTGGAAATTTTGGAGGCAGAAAATGATAAATATCCTATGCAAATCACAGTATCAACAAGAGGATGTTCCAGTAATGTTAGAAGAGACATTCTAGTCCTCCATGACCAGGAGAAACACCAGCTTAACCGTCCTGTGGACCCAGATACCTTTATGAGGATTCCAGAACCTGGTTAAGAAGTTACAGTGTCCCAGGTGGCATAAACAGAAAAGTGTCACAGTGAGGTTGGTAAGAGGAGCAAGTTCACTTTACCTGTGGCAGCACTGCGCAGTGCAAGCAGAGAAATATCTGGCTGGGGGGCTTTTCCTGGGAGGGACAGAGCACCCCGGAGCATCACCCCAGTGCTCCCTCTGCAGAGGCTGCTGGAGGGGCTGTGTCTGCCTTGTTTCACACACAGTGCTCATCACATGCGTCTGGGAGCTGCTGAGAAGGGAGGAGGGCCTGGTAGCTTCTGCTGCAGGCCTTGCTCAGTGCCCTTGGAAGGGAGAGGAGTGAGGTGCACAGTTGTACCCTAGGTTCTCCGAGTGCTGCTCAGTGGCCGGTCTGGAGTGAGGATGGGAAGTCAGCATAACTCTGGTGTCCAGTGGCTTCTGAGAGAGAGAGGTCAGGTGCCACAGAAAGATACCGGAGAGAGCAGGGGTTACATGCTCCCAGAACCTGGCCCTCCTGCACTGAGAAACTGAACGTACAGACCCAGAGGAATCCGACCCCTCGGCGATGTCAGGGGACCAAGGTCCCAGCGGAGCCGCTTTGTGAGGGTGTTTCTGAAATTAGGCCAGGAAGGCTAGCAAGATGCCGGATCACAGCACAAGCTATGAGACTCACCAGGCGGCAGGGAAACGGGATGAGATAAATGACCAGAAACTCGTCCTCCAGAAATGGAGATATGCAAGTGACTTGATAAGAGTTCAGAACCGTTATCGTCAAGATGCTGTGTGGGCATAGTTAGCAATCCATGATCATGGTGAGAAAAACAACTAAGGGAAAGAAGGCAGAAGAAGGAGCCGAAACCTTGCAGCTGCTGAATCTAGTAACTGAACTGAAAAATTTACCGCAAACCAGATCAAACAGAAAAGAATCAGTGAAATGAAGACAGTTTTTTTCAAATTGTCCAGAGGAACAAAAAGAAAAAGAATGAAAAAAACCTAAAGGATCTTAATTTATTAAGGGAATCAAAGAAATAAAGAAAAGGATAGAAGTTTAAGAAAAATAATTGCTGAAAGCTGCCCAAGGAAGAATATAGACAGAAAACAATTAGCAAGATGAAAAAAAAGGTCTTCTTTAGCAATAATTATCTTAAATGTAAATAGATTGAATTCCTCCATCAAAAGGCAGAGAGTGGCTGAGCGGATTTCTAAAAGATCTGAGTG
>PVIR01027539.1:0-22768 GCA_004026965.1 Petromus typicus | reverse complement strand
TCAAAAAAACCTAAAAAAAAAAAAAAAAAAAAACAAAACTTTGAGAGAGGGACACCTAGGAACCTATTAAAACCAAAATGGGGGCCTGGGAGTTAGCTCAGTGGTTCCGGCGCCTGTCTTGCAAGCCCAAGGACCTGGGTTCGATCCCTGGTAGCCACATACCATACTGGGCGTGGAGACTCACCCCAGCAGCAACCAGTACCACATACCACAGTGCCGGGCGTGGTGGCTCACGCCTGTCATCCCAGCACTCAAGAGGCAGAGGCAGGAGGATTGCTGTGATGTGAGTTTGAGGCTGAGCTCTGGGCCAGCCTGAACTACAAAGCGAGACCCTGTCTCAAAAATCCTAAAAAAAAAAAAAAACCCCAAAATGGAAGGGCCCTTTCTCAGTGACCCTTGCCACACCCACTGCTGGCAGGGATAGATAATTGGACTCATCCTTCTGGAATATAGCCTGTCTGATGAACCAGGTCACCCAAAAGGAGAAAGCTACTCTTACGAGCCTCTGGTAGACTTGAGATTTCTTTTCCAAAAGCAAGATACCAGGGTGGCTACAGGAAGTGTGGAGATCTGATTGGTCCATCAAATTTGGACTAACAGCGAAGTTTCTTTATCCTATCACACATGCAACCAAATGGTCATTAATTCTTTCTCATTTTTTTTTTTTGGACAGGTTTTCTTCATTTAATGCACCCAGTGATCACGACACCCAGGGTAGTTGGAGAACACATAATCCCCAGTAGGTAGGGCCTGTGCCTCTCTGTGGTAAACAGGGCAAGGGAATGTAAATAGAACTTTTGCAGTAAGTTCCAATCTCCTGTGAGTTCACGGCACACGGTGAAATGAATAATTAATAATAAGGCAGAAATGAGACAGAGAAACTAAGTTTGGGTTTGAGCCATGCTACTCTGGGTGGCAAGGACTCCGCAACCCAGCCTACCACATCTTTTATTATCTACATTCCAAAAAACCCAGAAAGGCAGGGGCACACCAACAATAGTCCTAGAGAAATAAAGTTATGTAGATAAGGATCCTGCTGGGCAAGGCAGATGTCAGCAGTAGTCCTTGAGAAGGGGGAGATCCTGTGCAGTTCTGCCCTGAAGCATCACAGCATGTGGGACCATTGAGTCCCTGTTGCTACCAGAGATGAAGACAGAAGTCAAGTCCAAAGTCCATCTGCAGGCAGGAAGGCCTGGTCAGTTTTGACCTTGCAATTCCCAAACAGGGTGGTTCCCAACACCCCTCCAGCTTGATGAAGGTATAGAAGACAAAGACCTCACTCCTTAGCACCCCATGCAGGATTATGAGGATCTGTGTCTCTCAGGGAAATGATACAGGAGATAGGGCATCACTGAGACTGGCTAGGAAGACAGGCGTTGGATCGTAGCACCACCTCTCAGGATCCATAGGTAGAAATTCTTGTCAATTTCCTTGAGATTTAGATGCAGGAAGATTGCCAGGGGTGTGAGGCCAGTTTGGGTTACATAGCAAGGCCCTGTTAAAAAGAAAAGAAAATTTTCCAGGTTTTTGATCTTATGTAAGTGTCACACCAAATGAGGAAAGAGAGGGAAGTTATGTTTCACTTCCTACTGTACAGAAGAAATGGAGACATGTAAGAAGGGTTTGTGAACATTTGTTACAACTGATGAATAGTTTGTGAGAGTTGTTAGGAAAAAAAAGAGGAGGGCTGAGGATTTAGCTCAGCGGTTCCGGCACCTGCCTTGCAAGTGGAAGGTCCTAGGTTTGATCCACAGTTACCACATACAACAATGCTGAGTATGGAGACTCACGCCCAGCAGCAATCAGTACCACATACCACAGTGCTGGGCATGGTGGCTCAAGCTGTGATCCCAGCACTCAGGAGACAGAGGCAAGAGGATCGCTGAGTTCAGGACCAGCCTGAACTATAAAGCAAGACTTAGTCTGGAAAAAAAAAAAAGAAAGAAAGAAGCAGAAGTATGAGCTCAACAGGACAGGTTTATTTCAGAAGCAACTTGAGAGAGACCCCTCTGTGAGAGGGGTGGGGCTACTTGCTGAGGATGCTTCCCTAAGGGACAAGGTGTGGGGTCCCCTGAGGCTAAACAACGCTGGCTCCATAAAGAAAGTGCAAGGCAGCAGTAAACAGCTGAAAACAGCAGGCCCCTCCAGGCTACAGTGATTAAATGAAAACAAATAGACAAAGACTACCCCCTATGGGGCTGGTTTGGGGCGGTTGAAAACAAGGAAGTGGGGCTGTATATAAGGGCTGAGAGCGCTGGCAATAAAGGCTGGCAATAAAGGCTTCTCCGTGTGATAACCCCTGCCCGTGGTTCGATGCCAGATGAGTAGCCCTCGGAACAGGACCCGACACAAGGCTTCAGAAAAGATCAAAGATGAGGCTTGGGAATGTGTAGGGAGTAGCAGGACTGAATAATGATAAGAATGGATATCCATATCAATATCAGGGCTGATAAAGAGATGAGTCACAAGGTGCAGCTGTGCAGGAGGGGCTGTTTAGAGGCGTCTCTGATCATCACCTGACTTAGACACCGTTGTCTGGTGGTCTCGGTGTCTGGTGGTCTCGGTGACGGAGGGAGGAGGCCAGAACCCGGATGTTGTCTGCAGACTGCGCTTGAAATGCTGCTGCGGAGGTAGAGCACTTGCTGCTTGTGCATCCGAGGCCTGGGCAGACCCATCATCAGGCACAGTGGCTCTGTGTCATTTGTTTTCATGTGACTTTGTTTTCCCTTGGAGTGACAATATTTAAATTTGTCAGACTTTGGAAATTGAAATCCTTTGACAGAAAGAAGGAGAGGAAAGCTGGTGCATTATTGTTTCTTACTTTTGAAAAACCATCTTCAGAGAGAGAGTGAAATTTATGAAGCTTCCTTTGAAGATCAAGGAAGCCAAGTGGGAGGCACCAGAGGTGGCAGGTTCAGGACCTGAGCCACCCTGGGTGTGCAGAGCCGGCTCCCTGGCCTCCCTGCTGCGCGGAGGCTGCCGGGACAGCCAGGCAGAACCACGCGGGAGAGTTACTGTGTTGTCAAGGGCCCGCTTTCCCTGAGGCTGCAGCGTCTGTGATTTCTGGAGAGAGTGTCCCTGTGTGCATGCTTTCAGATGAGTGTGCAAAGACGGGCGCGTCACACTTGCCCGGCAAAGGATCTACCCGGGCAGTCTCCTTTCTTCAGTCATAGCCTCGGTTCTGAGGTTCCTGCAAAGGGCTTCTAAAGATGGACTCCTAAAAGCCCACAGACTCCTCCTCCTGGCAAACACGCGAAGGTCTCCAGGGCCCCTGGCCGCCTTTCTGTGGCTATGGTCAGGCTGACTCTCAGCCAGCGCCAGGGCTCCAACCAGGCACCCTCACCAGCGCCGTCTACCCACTCTCACTGTTACGTGATCTGGCTACCAAAGGTCAGTGACAAAGATCTGCAACCCCCTCTGTGGTTGCTGCCCTGGCTGATTTAAAATTAACCCTGAGATGGCTTGTTCCTGAGGAAGCGGGCTAAATGACCTATGTCTCCAAGGTATGCAACAGTTCAGTTAAACAAGAACGCCATGTTGGTGAGACTGATTGTGTTTACTGTCTATACTGTGACTTGTGAGATAATTAATTAACATGGCACAACTCCTGTTCTTTCCTGATGGATTAGCAACTGTGTCAGAATATACGATGTATAGCTGTGGTTAGGTTAAAGTCCTAAGGAAGTATTAACCTGGATAGAATATAGATAGAAATCTTTGTAGAACTGAGAATTGGTTACCTCAGTTGCTGTGTTTGCTTGATTCTTTGAAGTATCCTGTGATTGTTCTTAACCTTTGCGCGTGATTGATGAAGTCATTCTACAGACCTAGTTTTAGGATATAAAAGAGACCTGAGATATAAACGTGGCGCTCACTCGGTATTGACTGATGAGACCTTCTAAGCCTCGCTGTCCTGTCAATCATTTTTTCTCATCCTAACCCCTCCAGCTCGAGGACCCTGTTGCTCTGCCCGGCTGGCCCCGGCAGTGACCTCTGTGAATGACCACTCCCTTTCCCCAGTCTGCAGCTCCCATCAGCATTTGGCCTGGTCACCTGTTCAGAAACCTCTACTCTGCCCAGCCTGACGGGATCAGACTGCTCAGTCTGGGGCACGGTCACTCAGGGAAAGATACCTTTTAGGAGGTATAAGGATAACATCCTGATTTATGTTTTACAAAACCTCAGTTTACCTTGGCTGTCGTAGCACACACCTGTAATCTCAGCACTCAGGAAGTTAAGGCAGGATGATCACCAGAAGTTTAAGGCCAGCCTGGACAACATAGTGAGTTAAAGGTCAGCCTGAAATACATAATGAGATCTAGTCTCAAAACAACAACAGTAACATCAACAAACAACAAAGCAACGATCTCTCTGAAAACCAAAAACTAAAAGTTCAGGTTTGTGGCCAAGGAATCACAGCAGCACAGTGCAAAAAGCTTTGCTGACAGATGCTGTTTGTAAAGGAAGCCCCCATCCCCGGGAAGGGGCTGCATCTCCACTCTGTGCTGTATAAGCTGTATTTCAGGGAGTATGCTTTGTTTGAGACAGACTTAAACTAAAAGTCTCATCTGCTTTAACAGTGGGGCCTCACAGCTTTGGAAAGGATGGAAAGGGAACCAAAATCGCAAACAATGGGGAACATCTGAAGGCAGAGGGACACTTCCCTGAGACACTGAAGAAGACCTAGCCCACTGGATAAGCCTTCACCATGTGTGGGGTACTGGGCGGAGACATTTACCCATGTTAGTTCATTTGACCCTCAGGTGGTATTTTGAGTCTCGCAGGAACTCCGCCAAAATGGAGGCTCAGAAAGGTGAAGGGATTTGCCCAAGACCAGGCAGCTAGTCAAAGGCAGTGTGAGTGTAGTCACTCAGAGCCCTGCACATAGGTAACCACTTACGTACATATGATCAACATACCTTCTGAGAAATGCATCCTTAGGCGATTCTGACACTGCAAACCTCACAGGCCCTGACACAGCTTAGATGGCCCAGCCTTCCTCACAGCAGGCTGTGGTGTGGTTGGCAACACCAGACTGCAAGCCTGCACAGTGCTGTACGGAACAATGTGGGCCACTGTAACACAACATTAAATTCTTGTGTTTCTACACATAAGGGAACATAGAGAAAGAACAGTGAAATACTAAGTGATACGAAAATTTAGCTCCGTGATAATCTTAAGAGGCCATCATTATGTAGGGGATCTGTTGTCAGAAATGTGTGGTGCAAGATTATCTATCTACCTGTCTGTTGGTCTGTCTGTCTGTCTGTCTGTCATCTATCTGTCATCCATCATCTTCAGAATGAGAGCATGGATTTAAAATGACTGGGCTTTTGTATATCCTCTGAGGGACAATTATCAACCATGATAAGAGTTACTGCAGAATGGCTTCTGCCTCAATCTATCAAGGTCCTACTAGATTTATCCAGAAGCGGCTTTAGGCCTAAGTGTAGGTTTGGAGCTGAGCATTATCCTAGCCTGTGCACGGACCCGGGTTCCATCTCCTGCACCAAAGAAACCAAACAAAACAGAGGAAACAAAAACAGCAGCAACAAAATAAATACTTTATGCTGTGGTTGTTCCCCCTCTGGAGAGAGTGGCAGAGGTGGCCGGGGAGTGTGTGTACAGAGGTGATGGCAGCGGCCGGCCTGCTGGGTAGCACAAGCGCAGATCCAGTGAGGACTGGATGTTACACACAGTGCGTCCAAGCACTGAAGAAAACCTAATGGAGCTCCTTTTGATTCTGGAAACTTGTCAGATGTGCGTGCTTGAGCTGTCCTGAGTACAGTGAAGGGAAGGGACAGGGTTCATCAGTGGTGGGAGGCTGGCAGCCCAGGGGCAGGTGGCTCACTCAGCGGTTCTGGAACAGGTTGGGAAAGACTGCAGGTGTCCTGAGCATGCTGATCCCCTCCTTAAGAGAACAAATCCTCGGTGAATGAGAATCAAGTCATGCCATATTCTAGTACAAACTCTCAATGTTGAATGCGATGATGATGTGTATTCATAATGTAGCAATAAAGATTTGAATTAAAAAAAAACTTTATCACTAGAACTCATTGAAAAAAAAATAAAGGGGGGAGTGGGGCTGACAAGAGGGGAAGGGAATGGGAAGAAAAGCAAGACGAGTCATGAATGTTATCACCACGTGTGTCTAAAGCATAGCAATAAAAAGAGAGAAAAAAGAACCTTTGCTCCTCCAGGAGGGAGAGGTGGGCAGATAGCACTGCATAGCCCTGGAACAGGGGCTGGCCTGCGGCATTGATCCACCGGATTTGCTCATTAGTGACCTTTCGTATTCCTTCTTTATTCATTTCTTTCTTGGCTTCTGTGAGCTGCATTTTCTTTCACTTGCTTTTTCTAATCCTTTCCTTTTTATTTTCCTTCTGTCTAATAGAGTTGTTGCTGGGGAGTGGGTTTCAGGACTCTATGAATATCAAATCCTGTAAGATGGGATAGTGTTGACTTAGGACCTAGGTGCATCTTCCCCTGTCTGTTAAATCACCACTAGGTGACTGATACTACCTAAGGCAATGTAACTGTCATGTAAATAGTTACTATACTGTATCACATAGGGAATAATGAGAAGAAAAAGTCTGAGTATATTCAGTACAGATGTAATTTTTTTTTTTTTTTTTTTTTTTAGTTTTTTGAGATAGGGACTTGCTTTATTGTTCTGGCTGGTCCTGAACTCAGCCTCAAACTCAGCAATTCTCCTGCCTCTGTCTCCTGAGTGTTGAGATTATGGGTGTGAGTCACCACACCCAGCATTGTTGTGTGTGGTTACCAGGGATCGAACCCTGGCTCTTGTGCTTGCAAGGCAGATGCTGGAACCACTGAGCTAACTCCCTGGCCCATTGTTTTTTGAATATTTTGTCATAATGCTCACTTGGGTATTTTCCAAGTACAGTTGGTTGAATGCACAGATGCAGAACCTGTGGTTCTGGAGCTGCTCGTGCACCATTTCTCTTTCCCTACCTCTGTCCTCATGTCAGTTACTCTGGTCTGTGAGCACCGACCCCTACAGGGCCAGGTTCTTTTTCTTTCTCTCTCTGCCCATCCCTGTCACTGTGATGTAATGAATTAACATACTTTCCACGCTACTTCTTGGTGACTCACTACCTGCTATCAGCGGCAGTTATTAGATAAGTAAGCAGCTATTCTTCTAGATAGTGAGAGAAAGTCTGCTTTCAGATCACAGGTCTGTTCTTACTGGCTTTCTGCCACTGGGCAAGTGCTTTACCTTGCAGATCCCTGGACTGTTCTGAAAATGTGTCGTTAAGATCCAGGGTATGAAGAAGCTCCATACAGAGTGTGACATAATGGGTGCTCAGAATAGCCCATTTTTTTCAGAAGCTTGACAGGGATGTGACATTTGTGCTGTAGGTTACAAGGTAGCAGTTTTTAAGAAATTGAAGGGGAAAACATAAATCTTTCATAGTTTTTCCTTTCCTTGTGATAACTACCTGCCATTAGAGACATTCACATAATTAGGAATGCCTCACCTGTCGAAAGAATCCATTGCAAAACCAGCCTCCTAGTTTTAGGACAGAATAAGTAGAAACAGAGGTGCTTTGTTTCTGTGGCCCCTTCTCTTCCTCCTGATTCCTCTCTGCGACTCCTTCTGTCACCTTGGCCCAGTGGCTGGAGTCTGTGTTCAGGTGCTCTGGCTGTGCCCCGCTGTGCTCAAGCTCTGAGCTCAGTGTGCTCAGTGAAGCCAGACAGGAACTCAATGTGGCCTCTTAGTGGGACAGGCTTGGTTGCCTGCTTGGTGAGGATTTATTTTATTTGATGTGGAAAGATGAGTTTTTAAGTAATTACACTATTAAGACTGTAGAGAGTGTCCTTTATTTGTAAGATAAGAACATCAACCATCCTATGAAAAAAAATTGACATCACCTTTTAGTGTGATCTCTGTGTGATATATGCAGAGCACAGTGTGCTGGCCCAACGGTAAAAGGAGAAATGTCACAAACAGATCTCAGTGCACAAAGGCCTTCTATTTACAAAAGCCGGCCAACTCATTTGCCAAGGAAAAGAAAGGATAAATTATCCAGCTTTCAGGCAAGACTTACTTTGCTTTCTCCTCTGAAAGAGTGAGGTAAGTTTAATTCTTTTATTTTTGTTTTTTGTTTGGTTTTGTTTGTGGTGGTGGTCTTGTTGTTGTTGTTTTGTTTTGTCTTTTTGAGACAGGGTCTCACTGTGTAGTTCAGGCTGGTCTTGATCTTACTATGTATCCCAAACTGGCCTCAAACTCACACTGATCCTCCTGCCTCAGCCTCCCTTGTGCTGGGATTATAGGCAAGTGCTACCATGTCCAGGTAATCCTTTTTTTTTTTTAATCAGAGAGCACAGATCAGCTGAGTACTAGATCTTATTTGGATTGAGTGTGTCTAGGAGTTGGGGTGGAGTTCTAGGAATTGTGGAAGCATCGTGTATTTACTGGCTAATAAGTCATCAATATGAATTGATATTAGTTAATCAGTATCAGCTCATGAAATACCCTTAATTTAGGCCTTTATCTCTGCTTTTATGGGGTTTAGTCTAACAAGATGTGCATGAAGCAGTTAAATATGCAGCAAACTGGTACTGTTTACTGAATCCGAAGTGTCATTGCATGTGGGACATACCATCACATATGCCATCACTTGGGGTGTCAGTAGTCACAGATTGTGAGACTCAGGTTTCTATATCAGAGCTATTAAAATGGGCAAGATCTTTTGTGGCAGAATTTCTGTAAGAATTAAATGAGTTCCAAAATGTATGATAGGTACTATGAAATAGGAAGAAAATGTTCAAAGGGAAAAAGGAAGGGAGACTAGGGGAAAGTAGAGAAGGGAAAGAAAAAATTTGATGGTGAAAAATAAAAGGAAACAAAGCTTGTGTATATAGGTGGTGAGGAGTTGTAGGGAGGGCAGGGATAAGGGAAAAAATGAGAATCAAGATGTGTTGTATACAAATATAAGTTCTCAATGTTGAATGTAATCATATTGTATGTATAAAATGTATTAATAAAATCACTTAAAAATAATTAACTTATAAAATGATTATTAGTCATGATGCATTCTTTAAAAAAAAAGAGTACCTTATTGCAGTAAAGATGTCAGGTTAGGTGCACTGAAGTAGGCTCGGAGGAGGTAGAGAACAAGCGTGGGCTCAGTCTCCAGGGAGTGGGGCGGGACACAGGCTCCGGAAGCTCAGAGGAGGGAGTCACAGGAAGGAGGAGTCCGGAGTGCTAGAACTGGGGACAGAGCTGGGCTTTGAATGACTGCAGTTCGAGGTGGAAGAGGAAGGTGCAGATGTTGCAAAGGGAAAGACCAACAAGATGCTAAAAAGGCCACTGCATGACTCGTCTGGAAACTCAAATGACTCCCAACAGCCAGTGCAGCTGAGAAAGGGAGAACAAAGCTGGAGGGCTCACACTCCAGATCTTAAAACTTCTCTCAAAGCTACAGTGATCAAAACAATTGGTCCGGCCACACCGGACTTCATACAAATTCAAAATGTGTCTCAAAGGACACTATCAAAAGAGTGAGAAGGTGGCCCAAAGAATGAGAAAACATATCTGCAAATCAGATATCTTAGAAGGAATTGAAAAACTCTAAAACTGAACAAAACAACAGCAGCAAACAGCTAGATTCAAGAGCTGGATGTAGTGGTGAAGGCCTATAATCCTAGCACTTAGGAGACAGAGGCAGGAGGCTTGTCATGAGTTTGAGGCCAGTCTGGGTTGTATAGTAAGTTCAAGATCAACCAGAAATACATAGCAAAAGTCTATCTCAAAACAAAAACAAATGAGGACAAAGGACTTGAATAGATTTTTCTCTAAAGAAGATGCACAATTGACCAGAGCATTTGAAGAGATTTTCGCTATCACTAACACCTAGAGAAGCACATATCAAAATCACAGTGTATCACTTTACATCCTTGAGGATGGCTGCTGTTAAAAAACAGGAAAGAAGTTTTGGCCAGGAAGTAAGGAAAGTGGAACTCGTTCTTGTTCTCAGGAATGTAAGGTAGCAATGTTCTCAGGAATGTGGTGGAAAACAGTATGGTAGTTCCTCAAGAACTAAAATAGAATGACTGTATCACTCAGCATTACCACAACTGGGTGTGTGCTCAGAAGGATTAAAAGCAGAGCCGTGAAGAGATATCTGTTCTCCCTCTTCCCAGCAGTTAGTCACAGAAGCTGAAGTGTAGAAGCAGCTCATGAGCCCATTCACAAGGGCTGGATAACCTGGGTATGGGATGCACACATCTCGGGATGTACAAAGCCTTAAAAAGAGAGGAAATTATGACACATGCTATCATATGGATGGACCCCGAGGATATCATGCTAGAGAAATAT
Organism: Petromus typicus; assembly: GCA_004026965.1. NCBI lineage: Eukaryota > Metazoa > Chordata > Mammalia > Rodentia > Petromuridae > Petromus > Petromus typicus. The sequence goes on along the minus strand of PVIR01027539.1, from coordinate 12,423 downwards.
GCACAAAAGAACAGAGACGGCAAATCCCCTTCCGTGAGGGGCCTCACAGCGATGGAAAGTAGAATGAATGGTAGCTGCCAAGGGTTAGGAGGACAGAGGCACGTGTTTAATGGTTGCAGAGTTTCTATCTGGCAAGATGAAAATGTTCTAGAGATGAGTGATAGTGATGGCTTCACAGAACTGAATGTACCTTAACACTAGCTGCTATACACGAGAGCAGCCAAGGTGGTAAACTATATTGCATATATTTCACCACCACGCACACACAAAAGATAATAGCACATAGCCACCGGTTCAGGAGGGGACCACTGGGCTCAAATGAAGTGCATGCCTGTAATTGCAGTATTTGGGAAGCTGAGGCAGGAGGATTGCTATGAGTTTGAGGCCAGCCTGGACCACATAAGTGAGTTTAAGACCAGCCTGGACTATATAATGACACCTTGTCTCAAAACATTAAAAAAAAAAGGAAGGAAGGAAAAAAGAAAATTTACATAAAAGTGCTGTCTGGGGCCAGAATGTGAAGGTCTTTGGAGAACAGGGCAGTAAGAAGGAGATTTATTTCTAGGCAACAGAAAATTATGGAAGGGTCCGCACTCTCATGACGTCTCTTGGTCCTGGCACTTTCCAGAAAGATGAATTATTACTATCTTTTCATTTCAGGGGACTAGAAGCAATAAAAGAAGGATGTCAAGTTCAAGGCCAGCCTGGGAAATTTAGGGAGACTCTGTCTCCAAATTAAATAAAGGGATCTGGGCTAGAGGTGTAGCTCAGTGTAAAGCTCCTGGGTTCAATGCCTAGTACACAAAGAAAGACAAAATAAAAGAAACGTCTTTTCCATCTCCCGGGCACCTGGGCCCGCTCCTTCTCTGGGCATGTGGCTGTGGTGGCCTGCGACAGCCAGGAGGCCGTGGGTTCTTGCAGCACCCCTTCTTCTGCTGCATGAGGTCCTGTGGACCTGTGGGGACAGGAAGGGGCAGCTGCTGTTTCCTCTGCGTGGGTCCACACAGGGCCTGGGGTGTCCTGAGTCCCCTCCTTTCCTTGTCCTCTTTCTGAGAGTGTAGCAGGACACCCAAGCCTGCCGTTCTTATAGCTTACGGTTCTGGAAGTGGAAGTGAGGCTCAGATGTCTGCTCAGCCTCAGGTGATGGCCTCCTGCCGCCCCGCTATGGCAGGGAGTGGAAGGGCAGACAGGGCTAGGGGCGGAGAAAGGGGCCCAACTCCTGTAGTACCTAACCCATTCCCAGGAGAAGCATCAGTTTTCCTGCCTGAGGCCTCTGGTGGCCTAAATGCTTCTTAAAGGCCCAGCACCTCACAACACCCTAACAGGGGGATCAACTTCAATTTGAGTTTCTTGGGAGACAAATCACACCCAAACCGTAGCACCTCCCAAGTTCAGAATGAAACCAGAAGTGAGACACGAGAAAGGGTTCAGGCAGACAGAAGTCCAGACCTCAGCTAAAAAACCCAGGAAAAAGTGACTGTTGACGTCATTTCTTAAAACGCAGAAACACCCTCATGTGCTGTCCCATTGATACAGACCAGCGCCACATTGTGGCGGGGCATGCCAAGGGCCATATGGTTGGTGTGGGCCTTCGAGGCCTTCTCTCCAATGCTCCATGCATCAAATTGCTCCTCCTCTTAGGAAAAGAGAGAATGACAGAGCAGAGCGGAGGGTGGAAGAGCACTGGGTGGGGGATGGGCCTCTGCTGGGCCCAGCAGATAGCTGGCTTCCTGTTTGCCTTAAATGGCTTTTGCAGCAGTGACCTACCTGTGCCTTCTCCTTTGTGCTCCTAGGAGGAGAATCTGTGAGCTAAGTGCTTGGTTAAGTGTTTATTGGAATGGGAAGGGGGCAGAGTTTCCAGGTTGGATACTCCCAGATCTCACATTCTCTCACCCTCCAGGTCACCCTGAGTCCAGAAGACCCACAGGCTGGCCTCTGGCCCTGCAGCTGTCCCTGCAGTCTGGCAGAGTGAGTCCCTGAGCCTGGCGTGGAGCTGCACCCTTGCTGGACATCTGTGTCTGCCTATAGGGGCCAAGGTGTTATTACCTCGCCTCAAGAAGCGCTCCTGTCTCCTAACTGGTTGTTGAAGATGAGGCCTCCACACCCCCTCTAAAACCTGTCCTGACCCAGGCTTGGCTGGTCTCAGAGCGAAGCCAAAGGCTGAGTCACACATACTCCCACAGCACTCCGAGGCTTCCTTAATGAAGCTGAACTACCTGAACCACTTGGCCAGTGGGAGGCCTCTCTGGAGTGCAGCGGCACTAGGCCAGGCGATGCTTTATGAAGCCCTGTGCTTTGGCTTCTGCTGAGGAGGAAGTGAACATGCACAGGTCAGGACAGGATCACTTTCCTTCTGTTTGTCTTGGCCTAGAGCTTCAGGAGTCACACACGTAGGCCTGACTCTGCAGTGGGGGTTTTGGAATTCGGCCTCACTCTGACTGCTGAAATACTTCCTGCTACAGTGAGCTTTAGTTTAAGTCACCAGTCTACCATTTTATTTTTTATCCTTGGTGGTGCTATAGAGGGAACCCAGAGGCTGCTGCAGTGCAGGCAAGTTCTGTGCTGTGAAGCTATCCTCCATGCCCCAAAACCATTTTAAACCAAGGCATGCCCTTAGATTGAGTGCCAGTTGTTGAAATACTAGGAAAGTTTAAAATAATTTATTAGTTACATAAGTCTTTCTTGGGCATACAGGTAAATTAAATCATAAAACCAAATTACAAGTTAAATTATATAAAATGTCAAGGCTGTGGTCTCCCATAAATCTGCCTGACCCCTTCTGTGGTGTCTTATTTTTGGTAAGCCTTCTGTTACTGTTGTTTAAAGTTGTCCTGGGGACTGGACCCAGGGCCTTCACACTGCGCTGTATCCCCAGTCCATTTTTTGTTTTGAGGTCCTGTCTCCTTGAGTTGCTTAGTTGCCCAGGCTGGGCTCAATCTGGTGATCCTCTGCTTCAGCCTCCCAGAGTGCTGGGGATCAGGTGTGTCCGAGTGGGGTACAGCCGCCACGCTTGGCTCCTTCGGCTCTTTGAAGCACAGTGATGAAGGGAAGATCTCCTCTTTTCTGGCATTTATAGAAGTGAAAACACGGGGCCAACATTATGTGTCAGATACTCTGACAGGCGCATCCTCATCTTGGTATCTTAGCATTAGTCTGAACACTTAAATTATGCAAATGTTGCCTATTATTATAAGTTGTATTATTATGCGTGGAATTACCTTGAGCAAAATGAGTCCCTCTGAACTCACTTGCTTTATCTGCACTCTGGAATAATACCACCAAACTCACAGGGCTGTCATATACATACATATAATAGAGATAACAAGGCTGGGTCAGTGTTGTAAAGCAGCTCACACATGTAAAATATTCTTGTGAAGCTGATGATAAATTCTTCAAACCACAGCTTGATAAAGATCTCTCCAGGCTTGTTGAAAGAGATCTCTCTTTCCAATCTAGGCGGTCTCTCCCAGCTAATGACAGTTTGCTGGGCTCTCTGTAGCCTTTTATCCCCCCACCCAACTTGAAACATGGCTTCTGATTAGATCACACTGTCAATTTTAAGAAGGGCTCAGAGCCAAAACCCACAGTTGCTGGCTATGCCCTGGAGCCAAGCTTCCAAACTTTGGAAGGGGCTCTCCTGCTGGGAAAAATGAAAGGAATGTTTTTTTTAAGTGTTTTTGTTTTCTGTTTCTAAGACCAGACATGCTTTGGGATATTTTAAGAATCATAATGGTTGGGAAAAAAACTTAAACAGCCAGTGTTCGGATAACCTATTCTGCTGGTAGCATCTGTATCACGTGTGATCTTTCAAGTCATTCTGAAGGGCTTCAGCATACCTGAGACCTGGCCAAAAGGCCAGGCTTGGGAGGGAGGGGACAGGGTGAACAGCAAGGGTCACTCGGTGACAAGGGTCCTCTGCATTCTGTGGAAAGGAAGTATTGGTGGGAAACAACCTATGTTATTTACTCCTTGAATGTTTGGTGAGAAAAGCCAATGGCATCCTTAGCTCTAGGGAGTCACGTAGGAGGAGCAGAAGCTGTCTTGCAGTGGCCAGCACTTCCCCTGTGCTTGGTGGACGCTCAGGTGTCCTTCATGTGTTGGACCCTCATCCTGGCGCTAAGTCCCTCCCCTCTGGCGCTGCCAGCTGGGCAGGTTTAGCATGGACAGAGTTAGTACTGTGCAGTGATTGTTTTGGGTTTGGACCACACATAGGAACGCGGTCCATAGGCACAAAGACACTGTGCTTCTTTCTGGACGTCGGCAAGTGAGCAGTTGCCAACAGCCCTTGTTCCTCTTCTAGTCTGCTGTGGGTAGGTGGCCACTTCTGTTGCAGCCGTGGCCCCAGGCCGCTGCTAGGGCCAGTGTCCTTGTCACCTTGTTTTGGTTTTGATCAGGATCTGACAGTGTCTGGGAAGGTTTTGCTCATCTCTTCCCAGCTCTCTGGGAAACTTCCAGGGCTGCTGCTCTGGGATCATGGAGAGATGCCAGGCTCTCGCAAGCACCTGAGGAGGTAAGAGCCGTGGGGAAGCCCTCTGGATCGCACAGGTCCCTGCTGCCCTCCACATGCCCACAACTGGACACAGGACCTATCTTGGAGAGGCGGAGGCCATGCAGGTGTCGTGGAGCAAACCAGCTGTCCCTGGCCTGCAGACTGCACCCTAGAAGAGGGGGAGGAGGAGCCTAGTGTCCCCTGGTGGACACCTCCTTGGAATAGCACTTGAAGATGCACCCGGGAGCCCTCAAAAGGGCAGAGCGGTGCACAACTGGGCCAGCCTGGCCCCTGCTGACAAATATTCAGGGGACCACAGTTGTGAGGCGCAGCCAGGTGGCGCTGGGGAGGGACAGTGTGTACCTCACCCTGCTTCCTATTGGCCTCTGTCCCCAACTCTTTCTTCTCCAAATTTCCCTTTTTTAAAAGGTTTTATTTTTCATTAACAGGATAATTGTACATATTTGTGGAGTACAGGGTCTCTGCTTTCCTGTCATCTCAATTATTATTTCCTTGTGGTGAAAATATTCAGTCTTTTCTGCTAGATAGTTTGAGAGAGGCAAGATACAACCCAGTGTAATGTGACTTATTTGTTTGGTTTTTTCTGAGGGTTGAATGAAGGGCCCTGGGCATGGTAGGCAAGGGATGTGCCCCTGTGGCATATCACTAGCCCTGCCATGGCTGTCTGTGGCCGCCCTGTGGACCAGGGAACCAGGACGCCTTTTTCCAGTCTAACTGGTGTTGTACCTTTGGCTCATCTCTTTCACTCACCTCCATTATCCCCAGCCTCTGGGGCCCACTACTGTTCTCTCTGCTCTTATGAAATCAGCTTTTTAAATATATACACTGACCTGGGTCCATTCGCTCTGCGTCTTTCTGTATCAGGCTGGTTTCACTTAACACAGTGGTTTCCAGATTCATCCGTGGTATCACAGTGACAGGATGCCTTTTTACAAATTAATTGCTTGAAAATGGAAACAAAATCTATTTTACTGAGATAAAAGAATGGAAAGATTGTACATATGAAGGGCACACGTCTTCTCCATTTAAGGCGGAGTAGTATCCCTATGCATCTCTCCCAAATTTTCTTTTGCCACTCATTGACTGATGGGCAGTAGACTGATTGCATATCCCGGTTGTTGTGAATAATATTGCCGTAGGCATGGGGCTGTCAATATCTCTTTAAAATACTGATTTCACTACCTTTGGGTACATACCCTGGCGTGGGATCATGTGATGGCTCTCGTTCTACCCCTTGGAGGACCCTCCACACTCTGCTATGGTGGCCACTCTCATTTACACTCTCATCAACAGCACACCGGGCTCCCTTCTCCTCACCCCCTCAGCAGTTCGGTCTTTTCGGTATCTTCTAGCAGGTGTGAGGTGGTTCCTCACTGAGCTTTTAATCTGGGGTTCCAGAGGACTAGAGATGCTGAGCACGGCGTCGCCTCCCACACCTTCCCTTCCCCGACACCTCCCTACTTATGCCTTCCAGGCCTAAGATGGCAGCTTGTGCGCCCCTCCTCCAGCCTTAGCTCTGACTTCATTCCTTTCCTGGCAGGTGCTGCCTGAGCCCTTCCCAGGACAACCTGGATGGTTCCCAGGCCAGTCTGCCTTTTGTTGGACTTCGACTTTGAGGACCATGGCCATTCCTGTCTGGGATAGCTGTCTGCTACTCCACTGAGTTTAACTATTATTAGCAGATGTGAGGTGACCCGGGCCTTGTAGCTGGGGTCTCCTGATCCCAGCGCTTCTGAACGGGCTGGAGCTGCTGCCAACCCACTGCAGCTGGCTCAGTAAGGCCCCTAGTCCTCCCTCCTGCAGATGGTCCCATACTTTTGTTGTTATTCCCTGCACCTCCCAACTAGCCAGGAGCCCTCTGACCTGACCAGAACCTGGTCCCTGGGAGCCCAGTGGCTTTTCCAGACCCCTGAAGAAGCAGATCATTTTTTCTGGCACTTTCTGGGCCTTCTCTGGCCCTGGCCCTCCATAGCAAGAACAGGGACCTTGTGAGGTCCCCTGTGCTTCCTCCTTCTCTTTCCCTTCAGGATCCCGCCTCCTCTCATGACCTCAGCCATTATCATCGGTGTGACTGCTTCTGGCGCTGGTGTGTGTGTGTGAGGTCCTGGGATGGAGCCCGTGGCTGTGCACACGTCTTGGCAAGTGTTCCACTGCTGAGCGACACCCCCAGCCTCCTGGACTGTTTCAGACTTTAGTCAGGCCCTTCTCATGCCTCTCACATCCCCTACATGGCTCATGCTTCATTTTCAACTTGTTCAAGTCAGACTCTCATGACAGCAGTGGCCTGCCCACTTCCTTCTTTCCCTTTCTTACAGCTCAGGCACAATAACTTCATCACATTTGTTTCTCCTTTCCCTCTCACCCTCTGGGATTGATCTTTTGCCAAGTCATGATTAATAACACATTATTTAATATGCATTTCTCTCTCTGTCACCAAATTAGCTTGGTTACATATTCCTATAGCTGCTAGTTCCTGTAGCCTTCAAATAATGGGCTCGTCTCCCTGCAATCCCGCCTCGTTGACAGTTGTTGGTCACAGCTGTCCTGGGGCCTGGCTCTGACAGTACAGCTTTCTGCTCAGAAGTATCCCAGAGTCTCCCCTTGTCCAGGCAGCCAGCCCCAGCCTCCATGTTTCTGCTCAGGGGCCCCCACCATCCCCTGCCAGGCACCCACCCTGCCCCCCCGCCAGCTCAAAGCTGTTATCTACAACCAGGCCGAGATCGATCGCCTCTTGCTCTCTTCCCCCCTGGGAGGTCCTAGACCCCCGTTCTGAGTTCTAGACTCTAAAACTTCAGAGCCTTGATGGTCTGAGTTTGTAATAATTTAGAATGACTTGGTGTCTTTTCAATTAGGTCATGGATTCAACTGAGTTTTCTCATAAATATGGATTTTTCTATACTGCTCTTTGGGTGAATGACAAGGTCATTTTATTAAATTACCAACAAGTAAGTAAAGCAGAATCAGTGCACTGACATTTGTCTCTCTTGGTTTTTGCTTATTTTGTGAGGAACATAAAATTATCTCATAAGATGGCCCAGTGCCGTAATTATGTTTCCCTTCACACTGCAGAATGAGCCAAGAGGAAATCCCTGGAGAAGGAGAAAGGGAGACAGGAGGAAGCAGAAGCGGAAGCAGAGAAGAGGGAAGAATAATAGTGGCAGAAGGTGTCTACTTCTGTTTGCCATAGAGATTGCTGACCACTTTCTAGTTTGGAATGGATTTTTTGAAACCCAAAGGTAGTCAAAAAATCTTGAAGGTGAAAAATCTCCATAAAAAGTTCTCTCCCCTTATTACTTAATTTTCTTTTCCTGTGTTGGCCTCAAACCCAGATCCCTTCTCGTGTTCGGCCAGAGTGTTACCACTGAGGTGTGCTCACTCCCAGCCTGACGTTTCTGCCCCGTTCACACAGCTAGGGGTGCTGGCTGCCGAGAGCAAAGCTTCCAGTCTCTCATATGCTTCTCATTAGAGAGGATATGATGATGATGATGATGATTTTTTGGTATTGGGGATCAAACTTGGGACCTTATGCTCAGAAGGCAGGCACCAGAACCACTGAGCTAAATCCCTGGGCCAGGATATGATGATGATTATTAAAATTTCTATTTCTCTTGTGGATAGAAATGAAAACTCCTAAAGATCACTGAAATAAATAAAAATTCATAATAGGTTTGGAAATAAGTTGTTAGGGACTTAACAATACAAAGACCTAGAGAAATATGAATTTCTAAAAGCTTACCATAGGAGGAAGCCTCTATTTTTTTTTTTTTTTTTGAGATAGGGTCTCAGTTTTGCAGTTCAGGCTAGCCTTGAGCTCAGCCTTGAACTCACAGCAATCCTCCTGCCTCTGCCTCCTGAGTGCTGGGATCACAGATGGGAGCCGCCACGCCCAGCACTGTGGTATGTGGTACTGATTACTGGTGGGTGTGAGTCACCATGCCCAGCCTTGTTGTATGTGGTTATCAGGGATCGAACTTGGGCCCCTGTGCTTGCAAGACAGGCACTGGAACCACTGAGCTAAATCCCTGGCCCAGAAGCCTCCGTTTTTATTGACTTTCATAAGAATAACATATTTATTATAGTCTGCCTACTATGGGTGACCAAACATACTACCAGGATATTTGAGACTAGCAAAGGTTACTTCTGGTAGGTCACATGGACTTGGGCAGTAATTTCTTGCTACTCCTTCCCTAGATAACTTGACCAGACTCGAATGTGGCTGTCTGTCAGGAGGTAGAGTAAGACTGGGCTCTGTGCTCAGACTTGTTATAGTAGTTTAATGTTTATGGCCAATTTATATGGGCTTCAGAATTTTATTTTGGTGCACTGTAGTACTAGTAAAATAAGATAGAAATGTTAGTAGTATTTGATGTGTGTCAAAGTTCAGAAATGTTTTAACATTCTTATAATCATAGTGTCTTCCAAGGCAGAACACCTATTATCTCTCATGTTGAAAAAAGAGATCTTACTCCCCACTTAAAAAAACTGTGGTACAAACACAGTGGGCCCTCAAGTTACAACCAGCCTAACATACTTGGATTATGACCAGAGTATTAGTTTTAACTTATGACCAAAGTCTTGAGTTATGACCTGGATGCCAGTTTGTGCTTCCAGATGGTCTCAGATACAGATTTAACCCTTTAAGAGTTCTAGAAGGAGCACGATGACGTCCTATCCTGTGTGAGGTTAACTGAGAAATCTGGGCCAAGGTCTCTGTAAGGACACCGAGATCTGTCTGGATGCAGGAGAGACTTTGAAGGCTGTGTAGGAGAGCACGGGCCTCCAGCTGACCAAGCTGAGTTACAAACAGACCTTGTGAGTGAGCCGTCTGTAAGTCAAGCGTCCACTGTACACAGAACGTTAACTCTACCATGTCAGCCATTTAAGGTAAGGGTGCGGTTTAGCTTGTTTCACTGCTGTGCAGCTGTCATCGTTCAGCTCCAGAACTCTTTCCTGAAGCTGTCTCCATTAACCCGCACTTCCCCAGTCCTCTCTTCCCTCAGACCTGATTGTTAGGGCCACCACCCTACCAAAGGGCCTCTACACTGTGCCCGATCCAAAATGGCCTCCTTCCGGGGTGCACCAAATGGCAGCCTATCAGCGAGCTCCCTAACCTGCCACCAAGGCAAGCCAGCCCTGATCCGCCACAAAGCTCTCCCTATCCCAAGTCCCCGTAAAAACCCCACTCCACCTCCCAGTGCCCCTCTCCCACCTTGTTCGAAGCAGCCTGGCAGCTTTCACCTCTAGTAAAGCCTTGCCACAGGCTTCTTTCCGCTTTCAACCCCCCCCCCCCATAATCACTCAGGTTTCTGCTCTATAAACCAGACTACTCTGTGTACTCCATGTAAATGTCCATGTTTGTCTTTTTGTGTCTGGATTAACATAGTATGATATCTTTCAGGTCCACCCAGGTTGTCCCATGCACCAGAATTTCTCTGTAAGGCTGAATGACAGTCCATTGGACGGCTCCATCACACTGCTGCTGCACCTTCCTGCCCGTGGACACTTTTGTTGCTTCCATTGTTGAGTTATTGTGAAGAGTGCTGGTGTGCACGTGGGTGTACAGATCTGTTCAAACCGAGTTCTCTGTTTTGGAAAAGGGGGGATGGATGAGAAAAATACTTACTATACCTATTGAGCAAAATCCTTCCAAATACGTTTCTTTAGGTTTTGAAAAGATGTTACGGTTCATAAACAGCTGGAAATTCTTGAGTGGTAATTTCCTTCCTTAAGAATATAATTGAAGTTGGGGTGGGGTGCTCGGGGTGGGGTGCATACTTTTAATCCCAGCACTCAGGAGGCTGAGGCAGGAGGATGCCACAAGTTTGAGGCCAGCCTGGGGTACAAAGAGAGTTCAGCCAAGTTCAGCCTGAACTACAATATCAAGACAATAACAATACTGGGTGTGGAGACTCACCCCAGCGGCAACCAGTACCACATACCACAGTGCCGGGCGTGGTGGCTCACGCCTGTAATCCCAGCACTTGGGAGGCAGAGGCAGGAGGATTGCTGTGATGTGAGTTTGAGGCTGAGCTCAGGGCCAGCCTGAACCACAAAGCGAGACCCTGTCTCAAAAAAACCTTACAAAAAAAACAAAAAACAAAACAAAAACAAACAAACAAAAAAACCAAAAAAAACCCCCCAAAAAACAAAACAAAACAAAACAAACAAAAAAACCCAAAACAAACAAACAAAAACAAAAACAAAAAACAGTTGAATTAAAACCAAATAATGCTGACTTTTTAGAGACCTATCATGTTATCATCAGATAATTATTCGAGCATCTGTTTAAGTGGGGAATTTTCTCCTTGTGGTTGACTATCCCACCTTGCTGACCTTCGTCGTCGTCCTAGAGGATACAATTTCAAATCCAAAGGAAATTGTCAGTGGGGCCTGAGTAAAAACCTACACAATAAACTGTGGAAACCAAACATCCATGAGATGATGGAGGTTTGTTTATTATAGGTTTGTGGGAGAGGTTTGTGGGAGAAGATAGCGTGTTGTCTGTTTTTCATTTTTTGTGGTTACCCTAACAAGACAGCAGTAAGTTAAGTACGCAAGAGTTGGAAATAGAAACTCCAGAGCAACGGAAAAATGAGGTTTCTACGAGGTGTAAACGTGGCTGTTCGTTTGAGGAGCAGAATGTCATAAAATACCCCCCCCCCATGAAGTACCTTGCAGTAACTCCTTATAGACAGAAGATGGCAGCAGAGAAAGGCGTCGCACATCGCTGCAGGCTCTGGTCTGGGCCAAGGGCTTCAAAGAAAGCCGTCAAGGGCTTATATCAAATGGCCGGAGAGTCTTTGATAAGTTATTTAGATCTTCAAAGAACCAAAAAAGATCAACCTAACCACTCTTCTCAAGTCTTTTTCTGGCAAAAGCCTATGGTCTCTCACTACGCAGTTTTCATGAAATTGTTCCTCGAGACGCGCAAACCATGTGGGTGCGGGGATCCTGGGCAGGGGGGACACGAGACTCTCACTTGCGGCTTTATATACTTCTGTTCTTTAATTCCACGTGAAGCTGTACTTGTCTATTAAGTCTGTAGCCACACAAATCACAGTGTTTACCTTTTTATCTTAAAACGAGCAAAGGCGACAGGGCAGTTAAAAGGCTCTGTTGCAACCTCATGTCTGTCCTTGGGGGGCTTTGCTGCGCCGTGTTTCCCAATCAGCTCACACACTGTCCTGCTTTTCAAGAACCACTGCATGCACGTCTGCCACTTCCACCGTGGCTTCCTGTCAAAAACCACCTGTGTTGTGGAGGCCTGGACTAATGCTCGGCACAGATGAAGATCTCAAGTGTGTTTGAAAAATGGCTCATGAGGTGGTACACAGGCTTAGACATTTTTACAAAACACCTGACAGTTTGCTGTAATCTCCGTACTACTAAGATGGAAACTTGCAAGTTAGGCACAGATAACTACCTTGATCCTGAGCTCTCCTAGCTTGAATCAGATGGTAAATGAAGGCAGACAGACATCTCTGGTGACATTCCTTATTCAATATTTTTATTGGCTTATGTGACCACAGAGAAAGCATGCTCGTTAAACTAACAAGTGTCATGAGGTTGGAAGGACTTGCTATTAGACTGAAGACAGGGTTCAGAAAGATCTGGATGAACCAGAAGGATGAGCCAGAACCAGTAAGTTGGGATTTAACAGGGAAGTGGACAGCTCCGAATGTAGGTTAGAAAGAGCTATTGGCGTGTGCTGTGGAGGAAAAAGCTGTTTGGAGAGAGGGTGGGAGCGGCGGCATCCGTGAAACACTGGCACCGACGCAAGTGTCCCTCAACAAGGAGGCGGCTCAGTAGGATAGCTCTGTCATTCTGTGGGTCGCTGCACAGGTTAGAAGGACAAATAAATATTCACAGTGACCCGGAAGGATTTCCAAGGCATATTATAAAATAGGAAATGA
>PVIR01027538.1:0-22807 GCA_004026965.1 Petromus typicus | reverse complement strand
CACAATCCTCCTGCCTCTGCCTCCCGAGTGCTGGGATTACAGGCGTGAGCCACCACGCCCGGCACTGTGGTATGTGGTACTGGTTGCTGCTGGGTGTGGCTCTCCACACCCAGTATTGTTATGTGGTTACCGGGGAATCGAACCCAGGCCCTTGCGCCTGCAAGACAGGCGCCGGAACCACTGAGCTAACTCCCCGGCCTGCAAGCCAAAGTTTTTATGAACTGAGATACCATGTATACGAAGACAGACATTTGTAACTATAGAACTGTAATGTTAATGCCAAGTACCCATAATAGTTAACTGAAAATATATATACAATAAACATGTTTTTTCATTCTGCAAGTATTTTGGATTTGCAGGGCTTGTTTTTATAAATAAAAAAAGACCACTGTGAGAATTGGATAGCAATAATAACAAATTCTTACTGAGCACATTCTTTTCAGAAGTATTTTATTCCCATTACAAATACTGTAGGGAAACAATACATTTGGTTACTACTCTGATCAAATAGAAGGTAATAATGTCCAGAAAGAACTTTAGCCTTAAGTATTGTAAGTGTAATGTTCACTCCATTTAGGTCTGGATAATCTGAAGGTTGAGTCTTGGCCTGGAAGAAAGACTTTGCCTTATTAACTGCACCCAAATTATAGCTAGTGTGTCAGAAAATAAGGGCTAGCTTTTAAAAGACTCATCTCTGTTAAGGAAGTTATTGATAATCAATCCAATTAGGGAACGCAGGATTAAGCGACAAAAATGTTATAATAGTTAGGAAAAGTTATCACCAGATAATGGAGAATCTTGAGTGCCGAGCTGAAGAGTTTGTACTTGATTCAGCTGGAATCCATGAGGACTTTGTCTGTGGAAGAAAGTTCATTATATTGGAGCATTAATCTGTAGGTAGCTTATAGACTAGGCAGCGAGGCCCTGGAGACAGTCAGGCTGATCACACATTACGTGCTTTTATAAATCATGCAAGGTGCCTGTACTAGGGGGAGGTATTAAGACTCGGAAGTGGTAACAGCAGCTGACATTTGTTGTGTTCTTATTCCAGCCATTTACTAAGTGCTTAACATAGGGTATTGTACTGATCTTAGTTACTACATGTACTGTCACTCCTATTTGATAGGGAGGGAAACTGAGGGTCAGCAGCTTGAATGGGTTGCCCAGAGCCATGTGACTAGAAGGTGCTGAGTCCAGTATTTAAGTCTCCATTTGCTGGAAGCTGTGTACTCTAACCCAGAGATGTTGATGATGATTTTTTTTTTTTTGGAGACAGAGTCTTGCTATTGGAGTTCAGGCTGGCCTCAGATTCACAGCAATCTTCCTGCCTCAGCCTAACCCAGTGATTCTTAACCCAGGCTGTTACACAGAATCACCTGAAGCCTCTTAAAAGGGCCACAGTGTGCCAGGATCAGTGGAATCCGTGTCTTTCTTTTCAGGAAGCTTTGTATGTGTACTGTCACCACCATAAATGATACCATCTAGAGAGAGGCGAGAGGCAAGTTCAGTGTTGGTGAGGTGCAAGGGAGGGGATCCCAGAGTGTTAGAACTGGAGTAATGGCAGCATAATTTGCCAAGAGAGAGGCAGGGGAGATAATATGTTTTCATCAACATGAGGACATCATAAAAATATCCAGTGAGCATTCTGATGGTGCAGCAGTTAGAGAAGATTGGCTAAAGAATAAATTAAAGCACCATCTGCCTAAGGACTAATAGATTTCATCACCGAGGATTTATTAAAATCATATCAGAGCCTTTCCCCATAAAGGTGGAAAGGGCTGGGCATTGAGAGAGGAGAACCAGAACAGTGCAGTGTGAAACGTGGGAAAGGAGTGTTTTAAGAGAGGAAATAATGAAGTTGGAAACCTTAGATAAACTAGGAAGGTTAAAAACCAATGCTAGACAACTGTTTGGTGTTATTTCTAATTGCTTTTGGAGTTTCTAGTTGTACAGTACTTCAGAAAATGTGGTAAGAGGCATCTGGAGAAGTCTGCACAGAAGACAAGCTGGGAAAAATACAGATGCACTTTTAAAATAGTAGTAGTACCATCCCTGCAGTCTACTCTTGTTGCCATTTCCACCCCTTATGTTCCATCCCTGCGAGGAAAGAGTCCATAGTTGGAGAAAAGAAAAGTGTCTTTCTGGGAAAGCATCCCAAATGCTAATCATCTTTTGAGCCACTGACGAGTATTTGGGGAAAGAAGGGACCAGAAAGGTAAAGCCTGCCTTCACGTAGCATCTTCCCAGTTGTAAGCTATTCATAGGGGTGGAACAGAAAGTGTTTAGTACTGTCTGTGCTGTGGTAGAACACAAATCCGGTCATGCTCTAATCTGAGGCTGTGTGTCTAGTAGTGACTCTTAAGAGCAACTCCAGCAGGGAACCACCATTACTAGTGGGGGTTGATCAGCTAGCTCTCTTTTAGATGTTAGAGCAGAAAAAGATTCAGAACTGTTCTTTTAAACTCTTCCATACTGCATGGGTTTCTATTTTTAGGCTTCATATATTGTATTTGGTTGCTTTTTATTTAGAAAGGTATTGCTTCCTCAGGTTTTCTCTTAAACTGTCTTCTATCCTTGTTTTATAGAAGTATGAAATGATAAAGACAGAAGAGATTCCCAATTTGGAAAACTCTAACTTTTCTACTAAAGTCATAAAAGACATTGCACAGAATATTCTGTCATTTCTAAAATCTAATTGTACCAAAGAAGGACATACATATTGGCTCTTTAAAGGTAAGTTAATTCTTGAATGGATATTTGATTTGGGTGACTGCTAGAAAATAAAATTTGTTTCATTTTGTTCAACAGCAAGTGGCAGTGATATAGTAAAGCTCTACGATCTCACTACACTTTGTGAAGAAACTGAAGACAAGTACCAGAATCCATTCACAATGCCAGTGGCCATTCTTTTATATAAGTGAGTGTTTCAGGAATTTAAGATGACATAGCTTTATATAAAATTTTAAATGTACAGTCACACTATTCATGCCAAGACTGTTACATACCTTTCAAGGTTTTCATAGTGAATGAAGTATGTATAGGCACAGAGAGACATTATGGTATCATTGCATTATACCAAATATCATTCAGCTTCCTTGTAAAAACAATGTAAACTTTTGGGAGGTGGGTTGGTAAAATATAATGTTTATTTGCTTCTTGATGCTCCTTTTCTATTGGGAAAATACGAGTGTGCCTCAACTTAAGTCTTGCAGGGAATGATGAATGAGGATTGAAGCTAATAAAAACATTTCTTTCAGGGTTGCTTGTAATATGATGATGAAGAAGAATCAAAATAAGAAGCACTATGGGACTATTAGAACATTACTCCTCAATTGTGTTAAGTTGCTGGATAAAAGCAGGCATCCACAGGTAAGATTAACATCTGTACACTCTAACAAAATCCTAGCATTCTGATAGAGAATTGTCTAAGTAATCAAACTCCCCACTTCATATTCTATCACTGCCCTGTCCAGTGTGACAGCCAATAACCATATATGGCTGCAGAACACTTAAACAATGCTTAATCTGAATTGAGGTATACTGTCACTGTAACACACACTGAATTTCGAATGAATGTATGTGTACATACATATATGTTGAATATTTTATAGATTCCAAAGGAAATATTAACATTTTATCAGATTTCACTTTTTTAGTGACACTACTAGAAAGTTTAAAATTTCAGTTGTGGCATACATTATAGTTCTCTTGGATAGCACTGTTCTGTACATTTAAAGTTCTCATAATTCTAGTAGTAGGACTATTTATTGTTTTGTCACTGTTAGGTCAAACTTTTGTATCTTCTAAAAGATGTATTTGTATAAAAGGGCCATATTATCATTTGTCAATGTATTTAAGGTTCACCTTTCATAATCAGCTGGAGTATTAAAATATTCTTTCAAATATGTACCCACAATTTTACACAACTCTATTTGAATTTGAAGACTATATTTTGTTATAAAGCTAATTATACTTGCTTAAATCAGAAAAGGTAATGTGTGTAGAATAGGTGCTTTTTCTGTAATTTTTTTCTAATTTTAATAGTACCTACATCCAATTTGGAGGTAAAGATTGTCCTACAGACCAAACTCAGACACATTTTCTTTTCCTTTTTTTAAAGAAAAATGGCTGTAGTTTCTGACTTTAGTTGCTGATTGAGGTATTTTTCAGTGGTGATTGAACAGATAAGGTATAAGTTAGAAAATGATGTTAAGACTATTGAATGGCTATCGTTAAGAATTAGTAAACAATGTAGTGGTTTAAATTGTGTATACGTGTGTGTGTGTACCAATTTTAGGAGCTATCAGATTGAGCATGGTCAGACACCCTTCCAATGCCAATGTTCTGAAAGGCTGAAGCATGAAGCAGGAGGATCACAAATTCAGGTCCAGCCTGAGCATCTTGGAGACTTAGCAAGATATTACCTCAAAATAAAAAGAAAAACAACAGAGGGCTCAATGCTAAGGCCCTTCATTCAGTTTTCAGCAGTGGAGGAAAGAGAGAAACATCAGATAACTTTTCTTTCTTTAATGAGGTTTTATCCCCTAGACTATGTAGGTCATGTAGTAATTATTAGTAGTCTTGTGAAGATAAACTTGTATTGACTCATAGTTTATGAAGAAAAATCCTGGTTTCTGACATGGTATGGGGTAAATTTGCTCATGTTTTCATTAGAGCAGTCTACATTGAAAAGCTTTTCCTTATTTCCAGACAATACAGTGGCTACGTCTTTTCAGAGGGATGGCGCAAGGTAGAATAATTTCTGGACATAAAGACTACCTGTGAGAATTTCACAGAATGCATTCGAGTGTTTGTAACTTTGAATCCGAAATCGTTTTGTGTGTATTATAGTCTAGGGCAAACAGCCTATATGCAAACAGCCAAAGAACCCTAAAGAACCCTTCTGAAAACTTGTTAGTAGATGAAACAGTCTTTAGATGAAACAGTTTTGACAGCAGTCACTTACCATGTTTCTCTTACTCTTCTTTTAACAAGATTATTGCTTCAGCCAATTACATGTTGTCAGAACTTTTTCAATTGGATGAACCTAAAAAAGAAGAAAGTTCAGAATCTCCTTTAAATGAAAATTCTGATGAAAGTTACAGTGAAGAGGAAGAGGAGATGCCAGACAGCGATGAAAATGGATCCTACAGTACCAGCTCTGATCCATCAGATGATAATAAAGCCGTGGCTATAATTAAATCTGTTGGAGAATTGTCAGTACCAGAAAAATACAAATCCATTCATCAGATCAGAGTAAGCACATTAGAATTTGTATTAAAGTTTTATTAGTGGAAATAGAAACAATGTTAATTGCATAGAACTAGCTTATAAAATATTAGTGAATTTTTGTGGTCCAGGATCTATAATTATTAGATCTATGAATTCTAAAACTGGCTTTTAGAATCCCAGGAGGAGTAGTATTGCCCTGGGGTAACTGACCCACATTCTGCCAAAGTCTGGTAGACAAATGTATAAACGAAACACCCATACATTCACTTTTATGTGGGCAGTTTTCCTTTTTGGTGACCATGGTATAGTCATAGCTATGGCTATGCCCTCACCAGGACACCTCTGTCCAGTTTTGAGTTGCTCGGGTATTATACATCAGTTGTTTGGTAAACAGAGTAGAGTGAGTATAGCACTTTGATCCTTAGGTGGAGAGATGTGCTGCATTGTCCTCATTCTGTCTAAGACAGTACTTTTTCTGTGACCTTGTGTATCTGCCCTTGACAGAGCCAGATGAATCCTAGCAACTGCACAGCCCTTAGGTTTTCATAGCATAGTTGCTTCTCCCCTCACTCTGTCACCTCAAATACTTCCCCTTGTATTGCCTTCGTGTAATTAGGTCCAGGTTAACCTTTAAAGGGTTCTGGCTGTTCTCTCAGCTGACATACAGATAATCTCTTAATTTGAGCTCTGAGTTTAACTTTCCCATGGAAACTTTATATTCAGCTAAAGGATTTAAAGATGTGAGGACACTTACATACCCTGAAACACTGCTTATCTTTCTGATCTCTTCCTTTACTTTCCCTTTTCCTTTTCCACAGCCCATAGCCACACTGACTTTTTCTTTCAAAGTATTGAGATCACCTGAGGCCCTTTGTATTTGTTGCTGTTGTTTCTGCTTGGAACATACCTTTGCCTAGATTTGTTCAAAGCTGCCTTTTTGTAGCCCTTGCATCTTTTATCTACTTAAAGAGACTGTCTCTGGCTGTATCTAGCCAGACCATACTGTTTCTGTTTTCTTCATGGAACCTATCTGTACCCGCAGGTCTTAGTTTTATATATGTTTGTGTCCCATCACTAAATTTCCAGTAGGTAGAGAGCTCTTTGCTTCCCATATCTGGGACACGTTATAGGTGCTCAGGAAATATTTGACTAAATGACTAAAGTCACTAATTGTCCAAATTTTAGTTCACCTTTAGCTTGAGCCCCACAATGGAGAAAAAGCAAAATGTTTTTGTGATTAAGTCATGCATCTCATGTATTTTACATGTTACATGTGTTTGTAACCTAAGGCCCTGGACTCACAGGCCAGTTAGATGGTAACTGAAGATGCAGCGGTATATTCGTATTGCTTTTCTTTTGATGTGTCTGACAGCACTTTTCGCCAATATCTGGAGGCAGAAAATGCAATTGTGATATCCTAGTTAGCTTAGTATCACCTGTGTGTGATGGTTTGAAGACTGAGCAGTCAGCTGGGCTCCTGAGTCCTTGCTTCTCTGCATTCCTGGATGGATTCCTCAGCCATCAAAGTGAGCTTCTCTGTGAAAGGAGACCAGTAATTCCAACCTCCCAGATTCAGCAAAGTGAACCGCCTCACAAAGCCATTACCCTCATTATTGCTTAGTAGATGGTGGGTTGTTAACTGGTTTTTTTGGCCTTAATTAAGCAGATAAATTATACAGTGAGACTTTGGGTGATGGGTAATACTTGTTAACATTTGCTAAATTGATGATATGGTTAACTTGTGCTAGCAAGTTATCAGTGCTAATTAGGAGTTGAGCAGATTTGTTAGTTTTGGTAGGCATTTATCTAAAACTTTACCAGCCTTTTTTGTCGTATTAGAATTACTTTTATAAGTTTAAATACTTAAGCAGCACATATACTGGAAGATCTTGTTTATTAAAGAGAATTTTTGTTGGTAATGCTTGCTGTTTTATCTGTATATCAAAATGGTCCTTTCACCTTCATATCAGCAAGCTGAGAACCAAAACACATTTCTGAATTGTTTTGTAGAATGTCAGTAGTTTTTAGAAAATGAGAGCTGTAGAATTTGTTGTAGCAGTAGTATATTAATTTTCACTGTTTGTTTCTAAAGCCCAGTTGTGCATTTCCAGTTTGCCATGACACAGAAGAACGCTGTAGACTTGTTCTTAGCTATGTTCTAGAGGTAAGTCTAAGTGTCCTTTTCACTTTTTTAGTAAAGTTTGCAGTAGATTTGTAAATAACATTTTGTCTTGGTATTTAAGTGTTATTCTGAATGGAGTTCAGCTGTGATTTATTTTATTTTTTTTTAATTAAGCTTAGAAATGTAAACCAAATTCTGGTTTCCCAAATCTTTAGAGCAAACATAGATTTTCCATTTGTTTCTGAAGTAGAAATTGTGCTTAAAGTTTAATCTTCATTTGCCTGTTTAGTAAAGTGTACAGTAAATATTTTTTTTTCTTTAAGGGTTTAAAATCTGTAGATAACAGCATCAAAAAGGAAAGTGACCTTCCAGCAGCTGATCCCAACACCCCAATCCCTTTAAAATACGAAGATGAATCCACAAGGGCGGGACCTGAGGGGCTAGAGAAGCAGATGGCCTTGTTTTTGGACAAAAGTAAGTTGAATTGATGTGCAAATAAGGCCTTCAGTAGTAGGACATACTGACCCTTTATCAGCAGCAGACATGTCAATTAAGGCATTCATTGAAAGAAAGGAGAAGAAAGATGTCATGTGAGTGAAAAGTGGAGGGACAAACTTAGAGGTATAAGTTTCATTAGAAATACAAAACAAAACAGCATGGTTTTGAGCTTTAGTAGGTATTTCTTGTGAGACCATAAGGAACCTGCATCTTCCCATTGCCCGCTGTAAGGAGCTAGTAGTACCTTCATCCTGGTAGAGACCTCATAAAAAACTGCTGTGTTGGTAAAAATATTCAGTGTTAGAGTACCAGCTTGGGAGCCGGAGTGCCCAGCTTTGAGCCTTGACTGCTTTAGGACAAGTTGTCCCATTTTTTTGAGCAGCCCTTTTCTTTCCTTATACTGGAGATAGCAAGAGTGATGCTTGTGGATTAAATGGTTAGAATTGGGTACATAATAAGCAGGATGAAAATGTTGCCTGGCATCCTATTGAGTAAGCTGAAAAGGCCATTTTTTAATTATCTTAGGAATATATATCGCTTCAAGCAGAACATACAAACTTGGGGTAAAAGTCTTGAGTTTCTTATTTATGTTTAAGTCACATTTCTTTCCCCAACTTCATCCTTTGGCCCTATTGAATCAGTTTTAATTGTTTTCAAGACATTTTGAAAGCCTGTGTGTTTGAAATAGGCAATGCCACATGCTTCTTGGACCTTTCTTCTTTCCGTGAATAGAAGGGTGGCAGAGGAGGAGGCAGGGGATGATTTCTTTGATCAATAGGTATATAGGTAGTATTTCTTGTATTCGAGATTAGCCTGCATGCAGTGAGGCCCACACAGACTTTTGCCATTCATTTTTCTGAGATTTTCTTTCCTGTCTCTTCCTCCCTTTCCATCTCCACTCTTGAAAATCCTGCTCAAGTTGAGAATCCCCACAGTCAGAATTACTTGATTCCATTACACTGTGTTCTGTGAACACATTATGTGCTAATCACCTGTGTTAAACACTTCCTTTATTTTAATTATAAGACCTTCATCTTGCTTACTTTTGGTTTTCTCATAATGCTTCACACATGGTGTTCCTAACAGCAGAGAAAAAAGAAATATATGCACAAATTAAATTGTCATGAGACCAAGTACTTTTTATTACCTTCAGAGACTTATGTCTGCATCAAAACATGAGAAACCTTAAAGCTGCTGCAACGGGGATCCTTTTGTTTCTGTTCTGTGGCATTTTGCTCTTATCTCTGTAGTTGCATTTGGTGTGGTTTATCAAGGTCAAGGCCTGATAACTTCACATCAGTGTGTCGGTGCTAGTTACCATCTCCCACAAAAGATGATCATTTGTGGAACAAAGAAGGTAGTATGAGCTAGACTTTAAGTCAAGGGTTGATGATAGAAGAAGAAACAGTAACCTTCGGTGGGAGATAGGAAAACACAAACATCTGTGTAGGTAGCAAAAGGTCACCTAGCTATGGCTGGTGTACAGAGGTAGAATAGCAGGAAGACTGAAGACACGTTGCTTAGGAAATAGACTAAGGTGCTGAGGTTCAGCAAGTGGTAAGAGTGTGTGTCAGGGTTTGGGGAGTGGCTTTGGCTGAGCTTCAGCCTGTGCTTTAGGAAGGTGTACTTTCTGGTAGATTGACTCAGACTGGAGAAGAGGCAGGTGTCATATTCAAGAGTTCAGTTGTGTCACTCACCCTGTAAGAGAGTGTTGCCACTGCAGGAAAGTAGAGGGCCTTGGAACTCTGTAGCAAGCATCTTATTTGGACACTGGCATTTTGCTCATTGTTTTTAGGCAGGAAAGCCTAAATCTTATCATGGCAGTAGTGACAGAGTTTGAAATGTTCCTATCAAGAAACAGGCAATAAATTTTTTTTCTAAAACTTAATGTTGAAATAAAAATATTTTCTTTCTCCCTGCCTCTCCATGTCACAGTGGGCTCTCTTCAGAAGCGTAATTACGCCAGTCAATCTGGAATGATCCCTGGTTCTTGGCAACATAAAATGAAACTTCAGCTGATTCTCAAGTCGGCAAAGGCCTATTATGTTTTGTCTGATGCTGCCATGAGTCTGCAGAAGTACGGGAGAGCACTGCGATACATTAAGCTCGCTTTGCAGAGCCACGGTAAGCCACGGTCAATGACTGTGTCCGGTAGGCACGGAGGGCAGAACTGGAGGCCTCCCAGTCACAGTGAACCTCTATTCCTGTCATATAATTTGAATTTCCAGTCCTGTATTTGTTACTTGTATTTTCTTTTCTGCTCACACTGAAGCCATTTGTGCTATCTGATATATAACAGAGTCATGCAGTGGAATATAAAGGTTAATATAAAGCACTGGGACTGTAGTCATGTAACACTACACCTGCCTTAGCTGCTTTGTTTTGTTTCATTTCTTCATTTTTAAATCAAGCGTGGGCTGGGTGCGTAGCACAGTGGCAGAGCACTTGCCTAGTCTCCATGTTCATTCATTTGCAGTACACTCATGTTTTTTCTCCTTCTTTTCCAAATAGATACTTATTGCTGCCTCTGCACCAATATGCTTTCTGAAGTGCTGCTGTTTCTTTCTCAATACTTGACCCTCTGTGGTGATATCCAACTCATGCTGGCCCAGAATGCAAATAACAGAGCAGCACACCTTGAAGAGTTTAATTACCAAACAAAAGAAGATCAGGAGATTTTGCATAGTCTTCACCGAGAGTCCACTTGTCAGGGTACGCCAGCTCATGCTGATTGAGTATGTCCAGCAAAAAGGTGGAAATACTAGTCTTTCAGTGTTGTCTCTTTTGTTTTTGTTTTCTTGAGACAGGATCCTGCTGTATAATTAAGCTGGCCTGGAAGTCTTGGCAGTCTTCCTGCTTTAGCCTACTGAGCACTGGGACTATAGTCATGTAACACCACACCTGCCTTAGCTGCTTTATTTTGTTTCATTTCTTTCTTCATTTTTAAATCAAGCATGGGCTGGGTGTTTAGCACACTGGCAGAGAACTTGCCTAGTCTCCAGGAAGTCCCAGGAGCAGATCTGGGCACCACAGAATCATAGCTTGTGAAGTATAAAATAAAGTCTGAAGACATTTGTTTTGCCTTTGTACAGTTCATGAAGTGTTTCTAGATAATGCTGCTAGTTAGCTTACCAAGCCATTCATTTCCTTTTGAAAAAGAGTAGCAGTAGTAACAATGGGTTAATTACCTTCCAAATGAGTCCAGGGGTCTAAGATAAAGAATTCATCAATTTGTAAAGAGTCTGTCTGACATAGCTTTGTTTGGTCTTTGGATCTGCTGCAGCAGTACCTTCAGCTCAGTACAGTTGAGTACCCTGCTCTTAGGGTAAGAGGTCTAGGTCAGTCTTGTATCATGAACTTGTTTTCCCATGTTCTGAAATTGTTTATGGCACGGGTATGTGCCTCCCAAGAAGTTTTGAACAATTAACAACCAGATGAATGTGTTGGAGGAAGGGAGTACGATGTGTTATTGCCTAAATTCATATGCTTTGTTTCTTCCCTTCCCCTCTGTCTCTCTAGTGATCATTTCACTTTCATAGACACACTGGAAAGTGTTTATTGTGTTTTTACCACTCCTGTCACAGTGATTCCACTTAAAATATTTCTTTCTAAGATATTCTCCCATATATTGGGAGTGTAGGCAGTAGGGAGTGCTCCCTTCTTCCCTTCCTTAAATATTGAATCCTGTGCTGAGTTTACTCCATTCCCACTAGATGGCATTGGTAAGTCTTTAAGGACTTTACCTAACAGCTTCTTCAGTGATTTAGTCTCAAAATGGACACTTTTTCTCCATTTCCATCATTTTAGAAAATGAAAGCTACTTACCATCTATCAGCAGACTTCGGAAGACAAGTAGACCTGGGAAAATCTGGGTAATGGGAAATGCTTGGCATTTTTAGGTAGGAAAATATTTATTGTAATCAAGCATTATTGTTGCAAGAAAGTATAGTTTTTCTAATAAAGTGATTTTAGCCAGGTGCAACGATACACGTCTCTAATCCCAGTCTGAGAGAGGCTAAGGCAGGAGGATTGTAAGTGTGAGGGCGTCCTGGGATACATTGTGAGTTTGAGGTCAGCCTGAACTACATAGAAAGACCTTGTCTCAATATAAAAGATAAGAGAATGAGCTAGGGATATAGCTCAATTGTAGGGCATCCCTGGGTGAAGTACCAGGATTGTAGAGGAGAAAGGCATTGGTAATAACATCTTGATTTACTGTGAAACATAGGATTTTATTATATTGCTTGAATCTTAGCATATTTATACCATATAGTTTTTTTTTTTTGGTCATTTTGACTAAATTATCTGTCTCACTTAGATACTGAAGAAGAAGAGTTCATGTACTTCATGTTGACTTTTTCCTTTTTCTTCTTTTAAGGATTTGCATGGGCGACTGATTTGTCTACAGACCTAGAAAGTCAGCTTTCAGTTAGTTGTAAATGTTATGAGGCTGCGAATGAAATTTTACAGTTTAGTGACTTAAAAAGCCAGAATCCAGAACACTATGTGCGCGTATTGAAGAGAATGGGTAATGTTAGAAATGAAATCGGTGTGTTTTATATGAATCAGGCTGCTGCCCTACAGAGTGAAAGGTTAGGTGAGTATGTGGATTCTTTCTTTATTCTCTCTTTTACTAGAAAATTATGCTAGTTTTTTTCTGGGTCAAGTAAAGAGCTGTGACACTTCATTGTAATTTATTAAAAGGTACTTTATTAGAGAATTATTTTATTGCTAAATTCTCAAGAAATAACAGAAATTTTATTCCCTGAAGATTCATCATTTCAGTACTTCTGTTCTTGCTTTTCTCTTTCAAGCCATCTGGTCATTTCAGATGCAGCTGGCACAACCAGCCATGTGCCAGGCTCTATGCTGGACATGGAGCAGGTCTCTCTTGTAGTTAGAAAGCCTGATGTAAGGACAGAGCTCTGAAAAATGCTTTAGCTAGGTTCAGACACAGTCCTATAGGAGAGTGCGGGAAAGCTGGTAGGAAGGTGTGTTGAGCAGAACAGAGTGTGATATATAGAGCCTCCGTGAGCCAGCCGAAGGCTGAGCAGGCAGTGTGAGGAAGGAGCCTGGGCCAGTTGGGAGTAGAGGCAGGAGGTCCTGTGAACATCAGACAGGCATGGAGTGGCCAATCCGGTGGGCACCTGGGAGGACATGTCTGAACAGATCTGACTCTGAAGTTGGCTGGAGATTTCTTAGAGCTGTTAGGGTTAATGCAATTCAGATTGGGAACTTTCTCCTAAAGGTGATATACGATGCTGAGGGAGTAAATGGAAATGTGAAGGCTGGGCACGGGTGGGAAGGAAAGGGCTAACATGGAGCCACGGGTTAGTGGAACACACACCCAGCGCCTGCTGAGCCTAGGGCTAAGCTGTGCCTGGCCCAAGTACACAAGTGGTGACTCAGCGTGCATGCTCTAGAAAGAACCTGGGTATCCGGGGAGCCTCTGAAAGGGGAAGCTGAGTGAAGGGGCATGGGGACTAGCAGTAGGGACCCAGAAGGACTGGAGAACACACACACTGTTCTCAACGCTCCGGGGGCCCCAGCTTCTGAATCTACAAAACAGTGCATTAGGCAGATGTCTTTACTTGCTTGTTTATCATTTGTGTGATAGTGAAGAGAGTTCGGCTTAAGTGTTGGGTTTGTCCGCTGGGGTTGCTGTAACAAAATACCTCAGACTGGTGGCTTAATGACAGAAATCAATTGTCTCACTGTTCCCGAGGATGAAAGGCCAAGATGAGTGCGCGGCAGGATTGGACTCCTGGGTTTCCTTCCTTGGCTTGCTGAGGGCCCCCTCTAGCAGTGTCCTCACATAGCCCTTCTACGCATGCCTGGGTCTTCATCTCTTTGGATCACAGCCCCACCCAATGACCTCATTTAAAGGTCTGAGCCCAAATACAGTCACATTCTTAGGAACTGGGTGTTGGGTCTTACATGTGATGAATTAGGGGGAACAGACTTCCCTGAATATCGGGCCTGGGAAGGGCAGAGCACTGCAGTGGTCCCCAGGCTCCCACACTGCCCTGCTCCTTGGCTCATCACATTGAGGGCTCTGCGGTCACACTGATGTGCGCTTATGCAATTGTTTTCTTTCTTTCTTTGTGAAGTGAGCAAATCTGTGTCTGCTGCAGAGCAACAGTTGTGGAAAAAAAGCTTTTCTTGTTTTGAAAAGGGAATTCACAACTTTGAGTCCATTGATGACGCTACAAACACAGCCCTTCTGTTATGTAACACGGGAAGACTCATGCGAATCTGTGCGCAGGCACACTGTGGTGCGGAGGATGAATTCAAGCGTGAATTTTCACCAGAAGAGGGCTTGTATTATAACAAGGTAACACATTCCATACGAGGCAGGCCTCGTCCATTCACTCCTGTCATCTTGTTTATACTTGGCCATGGCTCCAATAAAACATTCTAAGGCTAAACATAACTAAAACCGCCATGATGGCACAAAACTAGGCAGATAATTAACAAAGAAAATAGCATTGAGTGTGGATGGCATATTGAATTGTTATGGAAAAGATGTATTTAGAGTAAATGTCTGACAGATTAAACACTAATGGGAGAAAATGACAATGTAAAAGAACCCAGAGAAAACAGAAATCGATATGATGAGGCCGGAACAGCTTTCCTAGCAGAAGTTGTGAACGAACTTTAAATGTGTAAAAATGGACAGTGCAAGGTAAGACAGAATGTGCTCCTGAGGAAAATGATCACAGCATACATCACAAACCAGAGATTTAAACACTCTCAGTATAAATTTAAAGAGCCGTGAAGAATCATTAAAAATAAAACTGTAACAGAATAAATGACATATGGTCTTGAACAAAAATCTGTACATGTTTAGAAAAGGTAAATGGCTAATATGTGAGAAGAAAATCTCATAATTTCTATTTATATGAAACTTAAAATTGTCTTTTAATTTGTCAGCCTGCTAATTTTTTGACATACCTATTTTTGGAGAGGGTGCAGGAACAGGCATTTATATATTTCAATATATTGAAACTAAATGACTGTTTTGTTTTATTTCTCTTTTTCGAGGACAGATTCTTGTTAGGTAGTTCAGGCTGGCCATGAACTCACTATGTATCCCAGAATGGTCTGGAATTTGTGGCAATCCTCCTGCCTCTGCCTCCCAAGTGCTGGGATTACAGGCATGAGCCATGTGCCCCGCTTATTGACATTATTGAAGAACGTTCATAGCGTAATACATTTTGAAGGAAACTTGACCTTGTTTTTCTTAAGTTTAGATATACACAGGAAAAAATAAATAAATAAATGCCAGAAATGGAATATTACTGGGTAGTGGGTTGCAGTGTGATTTTGTTTAAGTAAATAGGCCAAGGAATTGACAGTGGAAGTGACAGAAGGTGGGAGGGATTATTTTAAAGTAAAATAGTTCTCAGATATTTTCTAGTTTACTAGTTAACATAAACAGTAATTTTCATTCATTCAGAAAAACAATTAGAAAGCTGTGTTCTCAGGCATCAACCTGAGTCATAAAGCAGCAAAGAATGGCATATTGTAGATTTAGACATGGCTGGTGGGATTCTGTCCACTTTAAATAACTTAAAATATTTTCCTTTTTTTTAATGTTTTTACAGATTTCCCTGAATTAAATTGTAATCTGGTTGGTCTTAAAGATTATCTTATTTTAATGCAATACTGATGTATATTGCAAAATAAATCAGAAATGTATCCTTTTCCTCCTTTGTAGGCTGTTGATTACTATTTGAAAGCCCTGAGGTCACTAGGAACACGAGACATACACCCAGCAGTTTGGGATTCCGTGAACTGGGAATTGTCCACTACTTACTTCACTATGGCAACTCTACAGCAAGATTTTGCTCCATTATCCAGGAAGGCTCAGGAGCAGGTAATAAGATTTCCTTGCTGATAAAATCAGTTCCCAGCCTTCTTTATTCCTTTTTAAAATGGGTATAGAGCATCTATTGTCATCTTTTCCTTGACAAGTATTTATATGTGAAAGTTCTTGTAGTTCTTAGAGTCTGGTCATATAACTTGTTATTTTGTTTTCTCCCCCTGGAAAAAAAATACACAGATTGAAAAAGAAGTTAGTGAGGCTATGATGAAGTCCTTGAAATACTGTGATGTTGATTTGGTGTCTGCTCGGCAGCCTCTTTGTCAGTATCGAGCTGCAACCATCCACCACAGGCTGGCTTCTATGTACCACAGCTGCCTGAGGAATCAGGTATGAGCTTTCCCAGTCAGTCCCGTGCCACGCCCAGCCAAAAGTGTACTGGATGCTTTTTTTACATTCTCATGCACGTTATAAATGCTGTTTGATTTATTATTTCATTAGCTACTTTAGAAAATAGATGTACTCTTCTTTCCCCTCCCACCTGTGTCAGGTGCTTTTTTCTGTTACAGTTGATGGGGGTCTTAGTTTAAAAATTACACGTTAGCCTGAGTGTAGTACTTAGGTTGTTGTAAATGTGGTTAGACTTTATAGTAATTTTGTTTCAACAGTTTTAAAGTACTGATCTTCTATCTTTTGTTGTAAAATAGAGCATGCATGTAAGTGCATATGGAAAATAGAAGTGGAACATGTGTGTACAGCTTTAAGGACAGGATGAAGACCTGGCTCCTGACTTGCAGTACCCTGGAAAGCTCCCCAGGTGTCTCTCCTAGAGAGCTGCCCCCATACCCCTAGATGAAGGCTATCCTGAGCTTTCTCTAGATCTGTTGGAGCCTCACCATTTTGGCACTATCATATTTCATTTTATTATGAACTTTGTGGAATATATCATACATGTGCATCCTTCTGTGTCTTACTGGCTTTTCACTTTGCATCATGTTTTGTGGTTCAAGCATTTGAGTTTGTGTAGCACTTTACTTTCACACCTTAGTGCTACCCATTAAATGACACTCATAGTTTATGTACCTGTCCTGTGGTTACTGAACTTCCGGGGTGTTTAAGGCTCAAAGGAATTACCTAGGGCTAGTGTACTTGAATACTGGGGCTCCACTGCATGTGTCTCTAGAGATGAGGCCTTGATGAAGGTGCCGGCCTTCAGAGAGGGTGCTGTGCTTGTGCTGGAGACGTGTTCATTAGTTTCTCAGTGATGAGTTTTTGTTCATTTTGTTGACTTTCTCTTTTTCCTAATGCTAAGGAAACTCATTGTATAGTTCTTTGAACTCGGTTACTTGTAGGTTACCCTTACTCCAAGAATATTTTCCTTTAAGGTCTAACTTCTGGAAAGGATCTCTTCCTTCTGTGCCATAGGAGGTCCTCAACCAAAATTTCCTCTTAGCACATGAGACCCCTCCAACCAAAAGTCAAGTTTGCCTAGGTGGTCTAATTGGAAAACAGGCTAAAGGGGGCCAGCAGTTAGCAGGGGAGAAAGAATCTTTTTATCAGTTGGTGCTGGGACAGATGGCTGTCCACACACACAAGAATGGGTGAAACTTCTACCTCAGGCCAGAGACAAAAATTAATGAAAAATAGGTTACAAACCTATGTGTAGGGGCTACAATAGAACACTTGTAGGAAAAAAGTTTAAAAAGTATTTAGTGATTCAGTCAGGAGATTTTAGTTGGTATGAAGCCTCAGCCTTGATATTCATTTGTTAATTTTATTTTTACTCTAGGTTGGTGATGAACATCTTAGGAAACAGCACCGGGTGCTAGCAGATCTTCATTATAACAAAGCTGTAAAGCTTTTTCAGCTTCTCAAAGATGCTCCCTGTGAACTGCTAAGAGTACAGTTAGAAAGAGTTGCATTTGCAGAATTTCAGATGACCAGTAAGTCCAGCTTCCCACTCCTCAGATATGTATGCGTTGTGTTGTCTTAGAGAGGGGCAGGCTATGGGTTGCTCTCAGATGTGAATAATTCTGTCTCTTTATTAATTTGCCTATAGTTGTGGATGGGTGTTGATCAGGAGAAGTTGCAGCACATTCTGAAGTACTTTTTAAAACATAAAGAAATCAACTACAGATTTAAATCAACAAGGAAAATGAGATAGAGGATGAGCAGAACCAGAGCAGTGGTCCTCACTGGCTCCCTTTAAACCTGGAGCAGTACCTCAGCAGCTGTGGGCTGTGCTCCTGGGATGGATGCTGCTCAGTGCCTGAGCAGGCTCCAGATGAGTAGTAAGGCGGGGCCAGGTGAGAATGTGGGAGTGCTTCGCTGTCACCCACTGTGGGGACGAAGTGGATGCGGACCACTCTGCATCCGTGCCCTTTGCCCACCAGCTCCTTATTCCTGCAAGGGATCTTTTGTGAAATATCTCATGCATGGTACAGAAATAAGGAGCAGTTATTTGAAGTGCAGCAATAGATTTGGTTTCATTTTGATTTTTGTACTGGTTAATATTTTATTTTATTTTTTTTTTTTTTGAGACAGGGTCTTGCTTTGCGGTTCAGGCTGGCCCTGAGCTCAGCCTCAAACTCACATCACAGCAATCCTCCTGCCTCTGCCTCCCAAGTGCTGGGATTACAGGTGTGAGCCACCACACCCGGCACTGTGGTATGTGGTATTGGTTGCTGCTGGGGTGAGTCTTCACACCCAGTATGGTATGTGGTTACTGGGGAATCGAACTGGGTCCTTGTGCTTGCAAGACAGGTGCCAGAACCACTGAGCTAACTCCCTGGCCTGTACTGGTTAATATTTTAAAAATTTTCATTTTAATAAAGTTCAGATGTTGATATAATTCAAATTTCCCATTAGAGGATTAGGGATGCTCAGACTGTAAAGTCCTTGCTAATATTCCTCCATGTGGAAAACTGAAATCTGAAGCATTTCTGCATTTCTAATCCCAAGTGTTGTGGGTATGGGACAGTGAGCCTGGTACTAGTGTTCAGCCCTTCAAGCTGCACTGAAACCAGCACTGTTACCTGTGAAGAGAGAACTAGCAGGCCAGGGGGGTATTTTCATTGTATATTTATTTGGAGTACTGAGAAAAAATTTGCTAAGATGACAAAATACTTGAATAGTAATAATGTGAATATTTTAGGAAGTCTTATCAGCTAGGTTTGAAAGCCAGGTGAATAAGCAAGCACTCTAGCTTGTAATCACTTTGATTGTATCTTTTTAACCGAACATACGACTCACATTTACCTTCCTCATGTCTCTGTTGTCTGCTTAGTGCCCCGATAACATTTCCACCTGTCATTGGCATCTCATCTTCCAGATTACAAATGGACTGACTTGTGAGAAATTATGAAAAACATTGTTTTGAAGTGTAGGATTATGCTATAAAGAAAGAAAAAAACAATCATTTCTTTCTTACCTACAAAGTGAGGTCTCCCCAAGCCTGCTTTCATTTTTGGCACCAACTGCAAGTTAAGAATTGCCAAGTGCCTGGGATTTAGCTCAGTGGTTCTGGCGCCTGTCTTGCAAGCGCAAGGACCTGGGTTCGATCCCCGGTAGCCACATACAATACTGGGCGTGGAGACTCACCCCAGCAGCAATCAGTACCATATACCACAGTGCTGGGCGTGGTGGTTCACGCCTGTAATCCCAGCACTTGGGAGGCAGAGGCAGGAGGATTGCTGTGATGTGAGTTTGAGGCTGAGGGCAGGGCCAGCCTGAACTACAAAGCGAGACCCTGTCTCAAAAAAGGGAAAAAAAAAAAAAAAGAATTGCTAAGACCTCTCAGGTGTTTCAGTAGGATAACACAGAATTCACAGCCATTCTACCCTTGGTAGCAACTTGTTGTTGGAAATGGGTCTTCCGTGCTAAAAGTCAGCCAAAGGGACAGTTGCAGGGGCCAGAGTGCCAGGAGTTCACAGCCAGAAGCTTCCAGAAATTTTCTCCCATAGAGTTACAGATGGTGCTGTACACCCCTTTCCCCAACAGTGAAATATCACCAACAGTATCCCGGCGACCACCAGCCAGAGCTCAGCGGAGCCTTGTTGTCCAGAGCCCTCTCTGAGATTTGGTCACATAGACACAGGTGATTGCCACATGGCTGCTTTCAGTCTATAGAGATGAAGCTGTCACCCCCAGTGTCCAAAGCTCCCAAGATATATCACCTTTTTCTATTCAGATAGCCCAGCACCCCTCCCCTTCACCTCAGATAAACAAAGACACTGCCCAGACAGTGTTCGTTTCAGAGTTTAGCCATCACCCTCTGGGAGCCAATGACAAAGGCCAGCCATCTCTATAAAGACAGGATGAACGTTCTTCCCCACACCACTACAAGCACTGGACAGAGAGCTTGAGAAGAGCATGCAGAAACACAGGTGCACTGTGCTACATATCAGGTGCTGACAAGTTTTCTTCAGAAAGCTCCGGAGTAAATTGAACACTCAGTGTCTGGTCTGCCCTTGCCTTGGACAGATTCTCCAGTAGAATAAGGGATCCTGAGTGCTAAGTGGCGTGACCAGCCCACACAGCTGATGAGTGGTGGGGCAACCTTCACCCCAGACCTCTCTCTGCTGGTGCCTTTAGCTGCTGCCTCTGACTTGGGGCCTGTTCCGAGGAGGTTATGTACTTATGCTGACAAACTAAATCATGAGACTGAAACAGTTTATTCATCACTTTGTCTAGCCTTAATAATTTTTTTCCTTAAGGGAAAATTAGTAAACAGAGGTTGGATTTAGAAGATTTGTTGGGATTCTCATCAGTTTCCCCTGTAATGTTTTAAAATCAGAATTTCAAGCTGTGCATAGTGGCGCATACCTTGGGAAGCAGGAGGACTGCTACAAATTCAAGGCCAGCCTGGAATAGCCAGACTCTATCCCCCTAAAACATCAAAATGTTCTTTAACACATTATCATGGAATGGGTAGCTAAAGGGATGACCATTTGTGTTTAATACTTTAGGTCAGAATAGCAACATTGGAAAGTTAAAAACACTGTCTGGGGCTCTTGATATCATGGTGAGAACTGAGCATGCCTTCCAGCTCATCCGGAAGGAGCTTCTGGAGGAATTTGACCAGGTAAATGGTAGAAATCATGATGACTATATAGTGGGCACATGGTATATATTTATGGAATGTGTGTGTAGACACTCTGTGTAGAAACATGTTGCTAATGCCCTGATCAATTTTGTGTTGCTATGATAAAATACTGGAGGCTGGGTAACTTATAAAGTGGAGAAATCTATTCCTTCATAATTTTGTTGGCTGGAGAGTCCAGACAGCATGGCACCATTGTCATGGTTGGGGCCTCCTGCCTCTTACATGGTAAAGCAGAAAAGGAATCTGACACAACAGACCAGGCCAAAACATGAGTTGGCCTCACCCCATAGCACACCATCCCAGGAGGCCATCCCCTCATGAGAGATGCAGTTAATTCAGTCCCCGGGGTGGAGCCCTCAGTTGATTCCTCCTATGAGGCCTACCTGTTACGGGTTCCCTCACCTCAAAACCACACTGGAGAGCCTGGGATTTAGTTCAGTGGTTCTGGAGCCTGCCTTGCAAGCGCAAGGTCCTGGGTTCAGTCCCCAGTGATCACATACAATAATACCAGTGACTCAAGCCCACCAGCAAGTCAGTATGAACACCACAGTGCCGGCTGTGGTGGCTCCTGCCTATAATCCCAACACTCGGGAGGCAGAGGCAGGAGGATTGCTATGAGTTCGAGGTTTGCCTGGCCTATGTAGTGAGCTCAGGACCAGCCTGAACTACAAAGCAAAAAAAAGTTGACACTGGAGATGATGCCCCAGCCCTAGCATAGTAAAAACTAAACTGCTTTATGTACTTTACACATATATCTTTTAAATGTTTTTTAAGAATACACTTTAAGGAAATCCAGAGTTAGCTAAGGCACTGGTTATGAAGTTATAAAGTCTACTTTTTTGTTGAAGGAGGGTTTTGCTGTGTTTTTTAAGTCATAGGGCTTATATTCTTATAATTTCCACTAACCTGCTGGGGTGTAGTTGAACAGTGAATGGAGCCTTTAGCGGGCTCTGTAGAAGGCGTTTTTCTCTTTCCCGGCATGCCAACATTCATGCTGCTGTTGGAAACTCCCTCTGGTCCCTGTCCACCTACCTACTGCCTTCCCAGTTCTTGGTAGTCATCTTCAGGGGGGACCCACTTTCCAGCTGCTCTGCAGTGACCAATGTTAAAAAGTGAGGAGATTGTCATTTGGGATTAATTTCTTTTACATAAGTGCTTCTTAGGTGTAGGACAATTTAATTATGTGTTTTAGTCCATCAGTGATCTCAGGTATGCTTTGGCTTAGTTTTGTTTGCGTTTAAAAGTTTATTAGATTGATGGAACTGCAGTTTGATTACTTAAGTGAAATAACATTTTGTTGTTTTTAGCCTAAGGGCAGTGAAACCACTCCAGCTACTGATTCTACTGCTACCCTTAACCAAGAAGAAGTGGTCAAACTCCTCAGTATATTTGAATCTCGACTCTCATTCCTTCTTCTTCAGTCCATCAAGCTGCTGTCTTCAACTAAAAAGAAAACAAGGTAAATTACATGGCTCTTTGTGGAAACTTCTTTCCTAGCACCTTACCTATAGAGAGAACTTGAATAATCTCTACAAACGTTATAAGGAAAATTAGGTTGTATTCTTTCTTGACTATTACATGGAAAATGCAGAATTTTAAGTGGTATTCTTTCTTGACTTCTTGCTAAAGTAGGTGAAAATCATCTCCATGGGGCCACCTACATATTTAGCCCATAGACACAACCTCTGGCTGCCAAGGGGTAGATGCCCTTCTCTTGTGATGTGTTCCCAAGGAGAGGTGACATTCACATCTGAATGTTGTCTTTAATGGGAAGTCTGGACCTCGTTTAGATACTTAGGGCCAAATGTACCATAAAAGTAGATGACATAGGGCCGGGGATATAGCTCAGTGGTTCCGGCGCCTGTCTTGCAAGTGCAAGGACCTGGGTTCAATCCCCGGTAACCACATAACAATACTGGGTGTGGAGACTCACCCCAGCGGCAACCAGTACCACATACCAGTGCCGGGCGTGGTGGCTCACGCCTGTAATCCCAGCACTCGGGAGGCAGAGGCAGGAGGATTGCTG